>JAHWFP010201335.1:2651-27924 GCA_023313725.1 Lithobius niger | reverse complement strand
TTTATCTGTTCACTGTGACGGCTAATTTTATCTGTTCACTGTGACGGGTAATTTTTCTTCATGTCATACTCCCCCTTTCCTCTAATCCTCTCCCTTCCCTTCTCTTCTCCCTCATTTCTCCCGTCCTCTGTCTCCCCTCTCCCCGCTCTTCCCGTCCTCTTTCCCGCCCCTTTATTGCCCTTCTTTCTCTTTCTACTCGTAGTTGAACTTGGATGAGAAGTTGAATTAAGTACTGCGGTCCCCTCCTCTTTCCCCCGCCCCTCCCCCTTTTGCAACATTTGGTAAAAATTGACTTTGTCTCCATTCCAAAGGAACAGCAAAAAAAATCCTTCTAGGTTCAATTAATGCGCGACCATATGCTTTATGGTAACAGATGCAATGGCCTCCCCCTCCCAATCTCTTCAGTTATCACAGTATTAGATTGCCAAGAGCAAGGCTAAGAGACACGCTTCCCAACACACGGTCATTTGCCGTCCGCCCCGCAACTCCCAGTCGCGCCGTTAAGCTTCAATCCCCCCTCTATCCCAGTCGCTTTGGCTTGAGAGATCCCTACCATGTAAAAAAAAAAACACCCTGTCCTTCGTCCATGACTTGCCTCTGATATGACCACGCTCGCCCGTTTGTATTATTTCATTGTTTACTTGTTGGGGTTGATGTTCTCATCCTTTTGTCAGGGCGCATGGCTACGGGCCCAGGCTCTGCATTAATACATTTTCTCTCTCGTCCTGCTGTGAAACTTTGCTTTACGATGATGAGACTAACCCATTTACTGCAGTCTTGATTGGTCTCTGTATTTGTTGGTTTTAGATGTTAAAATGTCAGTAATTTTATATATCCGTGATTACTACTTTTCTGTTTGTAACACATTCTGTTTCATTGACTTTAAAGATGTTTTAATTTTATTTTGCAGTAACTCCCCCGAGGCCATTTCTGGTAGTTTGGGTTTTAACGAATATAAGTACATTAGCAGCTGTAGGAGTGACTATAGTCTACTGGTCAGCAGTTCACAGATATGGTAAGGATTCATTTTTGGCCAGCGTTGCCATAACACTTGAGTCATAATGTGACTATGCATTCTGCCAAAGAAAAACGGGCTGGACAAGAAGAGCCAATGTCCTCCAGTCAGTGCTCAGATCGGGTCTTAGCCCCTCTTGTCGAAACATACATCCATTCTTCTTTGGATTTAGTTACCACTCGCGGCATTTTCCGTCGGTTTAGACAAAATGAAGCAATTTGTCCACGAATTATTACCTGTTGTTAATCCTTGCCGGATACCTTCTTGTTCAGGGAAGTTCCAAACGTTGACACGCTTCATGCATTTCAAAATCAATAGCGATGTTCGTGGAGCACGGGAAAATTGCGTTGCAGTTGTTGCCTTTTTTTAGCTGTGGCATACCACGTTACTACTGACGGCTACAATTTTCTGGAAGAACTTCGCAGCTTAGTTGATAACGTTACGTCCTTATTGTAGTCATGGAGAGGAATAGAATATGTTAAAATTGCGGCAAATGAAATATCTAGTTTAAGCAAGCTACCTTCTCCCAGTGTAAAAACAGTTCATCAAAACCTATGAAATATTCCTCATTCACCATGCGGAACGCAGCAGTCAACCACAACACCCCTAGTTTCACAACATGAACCACAATGCAGTACGTCTGCATGCTTGTTAATAATTGGTGGTATGGTAACAGCTGTATGGTTACAACGGTGGTTTGCACAATCAAAAAATAAAGGACCACCTATGAACTTTACCTATTTAAAATGTTGTTGTTGTTTTTTTTACCGTAGGGAGGTTAAACTAATTTTATCACCATTTTTTTTCTTGCAACTAACCTCGTAATTTTAACTAATTGTAACTAATCTTGTAACTAATCTTGTAACTGTTAAGCAAACATTGCTAGGGCTATAAGACGCGAGACATGTATAATGGTGTTTGTGTCATGTTGAACAAGGGGCATAATTATTTTCTAACGTCTTTGCCATAGATTGCCATTCCTAGGCCCATCCGTTACCTAACTGTATTCCGAAGGTGCTATAGAAGGGGGTGTATGGCCCTATTGTCATTTCATCTTTTTATTGTGATCTGCTTGGAACTGAACCAATATGGTGCAACCATTTGACCCCTCCCAAGTTCAAGTGGCAGTAGGTGAATGGGGTCATGATGCAATCGGGTGGGTGGCCTAAAGAGGGGAAGACACATCTGAAATGATTACAACATTAAAACCCTATCGATATTGATATGATCTAAATCCAATTTTGACAGATTCGTAGAACAGTTTCTTTGTTAAGGACTGGGTGTGAATCACGAGTGAGAGTGGCCCAGCAGTATAAAAGCTGAGAGGCAACACTCATTCGGGGTTTTTAGCGACAGATAGGTCTTCATGCCAGTCAATCTACAAGTAGATTAGTCTACTGTTACTATCTTCAACTACTCACCATTTGCACCAGTTAAAACGTTTGTTTGGCTCCCTAATATTTGGCAAGCAACTTTAACATTCATTTCTACTGCGCCTTAGTACTTCTGTACAGCCTTCTACAGCTCATGACTTCTTACGTGTCCCCTAGAACTTGGGAAGAACTGGTTGACTCTGATGTTAACCCAATGCGTATTCTTTGCTTTTCACCATGCTACATGAGTACTAGTTGAAATTGGGGACCCGTTGGATCAATCTGGGACGAAACATTCTTTTTATTAACTATTATTTGTGTGCCTCTTGTAAGAAGTGAGAGCCGACAGGATTAATTTTGGAACCAACATCTGTTTGGACTGTGCAAACTGTTGAGTGCTTGTGCCATTTTTGACCCACGTTTGGATGTATTTGTGAACTGTTGTGAGTGCTTGCCATTTGTGCGTCATGTGTCTCTACAGCCACAATGGGTGGTATGTTGAAATTAGGTGTTGGACTGCAGCTTCAGCTTTGACAACGTTCTTCTGCTTTTGGTGAGTGTTACTGAACTTTATTCTGGACAAATTAACAGTAGCTTTTTGCTATTTCAGTTTCATTGTGACTGTGTTGCCCTGCCATTTATGTGCCATTTATGGGAAGTGACTTTTTACATTATTTATTCTTGGAACATCTACATTGTATAAGATTCGGCAGTGACTATCTTCACGTTTATGTGTTTGCATTTCCGAACTGTGACTACTTATTGTGTACTGAATAATGACGGACAGTGCATCTGCATCTCCAGTGGGCAGTGATTACTCCGGTGATTGTGCATCTGCACAGCTTGTGGATGTGTTAGGGTTATTACGTTTTCTCCACCGACAACGTGCAAATCCACCGTCTGTGAGCGACGATAACCGTTCAGATTGTAACATTGTGCCTTTATTGAGTGACGTTCTAGAGCACCTGTAGCTGCCATTTCAGGGTTTCAAACCAATGCTAACTTGGTTACCCAGTCAGAAAATGTGTTACCAAATATTACTTTGGTTCCTATTGTTGTGTATACATCGCCTACTACAGGTATTGATGAAACTAGTAATTTAATTGTGTCATCGCACTACCCTTTCCCACATGTGCTTCGTGACGTACAAGTTACATCACCTGCAGCAAGTGACAATGCAGGACAAACTGTGCTTAATTTTGACACTTTATTTTCTTGGATATCTGGTGCGGTGATACTACCGCACAAATTTGATTGCTACACAAACTGTTGTATGGGATGGATGAGCAGCAAGACCGGCAGCTTCAGCACAGCGTTCGGCATCAACCTGATCGTGGTTAACAATCATTCCGGAACGCAGCTCGAAAGTATGCTGAAAATGTGTTGCTCTCCTCGGCAAATTCTTGTGGACGATTGCCCAGGGTAGAACACGGACGTAAGTCCTCTTCTCACGCTACTCCACTTAACACCATGCAGCATTCGATCTGTGGCATTGCATCAAGTGAGTGTCAACCGCTTCCACCCGCAACTGGAGAACCAGCAGGTAGTCAGCATGGACCCCTTGCTGATGCGGGGGGTGTTACGTAAGGAGGAGGTTGCCACACCTTACATAGATGCACCACCAGTTGAATCAGGTCCGAACCCACCCGATTATCATCCACTGACGTTGCACAAAGGTTTGTAAAGAGACTGCAAGGCAAAACTGACAGTGTTACTAATGATGTAATTACATCGAGATAGTTTATCATGCGCCAAGGCCTTTTGACAAAGTTGTTTCAATCTCGTGACATTCGGGATCAATGGAGGGCACCATGTCTTACAAAGTCTTCGTACCTCACAATTTACAGTGACGATGCATAACTGCAGCGCATTGCACTCCGGACGCCAGACATAGAGTATGTTGAAGACCCTACATCGCTTGCAGGAACACTTAGTTCTTAGTACTTAAGTAATGTCTTCTACAGCTTATGACTTTTTAAGTCCCACCTAGCACTTGGGAAGAATGGGTTGACTCGGATGTAAAACCACTGCATATTCTTTGGTCTTCATCGTGTTACAATTTTTCACTTGGTTTCGAGTTTGGTATAAATTTTTCAGGTGACCAGATTTTGGCAAATGATGGTTGCAAAACTCCGAAATACTATTTTGAGCAGTGTTATAGAAGAAGTTTTGATACACGAACCCGTAACCACATACTGTCACCCATAATTTTGACAGCATCTACATCTCATTAAAAAAAAATTCAATTAAAAAAGCTGGGATTCTTCATTAAATTATTTGCCTGCATTGTATATCATTAAAGTGGGAATGGCTTTTGCAGAAGTGGTTGTTTAAAAATTTTCTCCCCCACCCCATTTATTAATTTTTCAAGTTTTAGTCCCAACTTTTTGTTTTCAAGAACACCTCTCTCACCCCTTTCCTTTGAAGCATAGGTCCCATCTTTTTTTTTTTGGGGGGGGGGGGGGGGGGGTTTCCCTTCTTCCGGCTATGCTGTGGGTAAGATTAAATCTTGGCTACTGGACTGATTGAAGGTAAATTATGCTACACTAATGAAGATTGGCAAACTTTACTTCTGGATAGATGCGTTGCAGCAGTTAGTTTTACAAGATGTGTCTTTGATGACGCCTTGTGCAAAAGGAGAAGAAGCTGATTACCGAATATGGCTGTTCATACTAATAAAATGGAGCTAAGGGAACAGAAGCCACCCGACTGCACAGGTTCAATTTATGCGTCTAATGAGGCATTCTTGTATAGTTTTGGTCGTGAGGTTATGAGATGTACACAAGTGTGGTTTGCATTCCTCTATCACGGCGAGCATTTGATGGCTAATAAATTGAACACAGCTATTGCACTGTGAATACTGTTTGGATAGTTTTGTCAACAACTCACATTGTTAAACAATCAATTCAACATAAGCATATTTCTCTTTGCAGATCAGCCTCTCAGCTTTGGAACCGTTGTGGCTCACATCTTCAACACCATCATTGTAATGGTAGATCTGTGGTTATCGGCAGTTCCAATTCGTTGGGGACATTTTTACCAACCACTCATTTATGCATTAACTTACCTTACCTTTACTCTAATTTACTGGGCATTTGGGGGTACGAACATTTTCGGAACCTCTGCTATTTACCCCGTTCTGGATTGGGATCGTCCTGGACTGACAGTGCTACTCGACGTTATTGGAGGGCCTATCATTGTTTTTGTGTTGCAACTGGGCCTCTCTTTGGTTTGTGCGACGCGAGGGATTCTTGCTCATAAACTTACCTCTGGGCGGTGACACATGTTGAAACTGTGGAGAATTTGTAATGTTTGAAGAAAGCCTGTAATACTCTTTGAGAATCACAAATTTAGCATCAACGACGGTGAGACATTATTTATCATCCTGTGCAAATGGAGGGGATTTGCAGCTGGTTAAGGAAGTAGGTTACGCGATGTTGCCGTTAGTGCACCGATTCGCGGCTCACCATGGATGCACTACACAGTATCGGATGGACCTTGAGAACAAAATAGCTAACGTGACTAGGTTATACAATATGGCAGGTGAAAGTGCTGCTGATTTGGCGGATACATGGCTGCACTGGTTGAGATTAGTTACACCCCGAAAGAATGTCGACTGAGCTGCTCATTTCCTTGAGACACTTTCTGGCTACACGAACATGTCAAATGATTTACAGTTGATTTTTAAACTTCATGAATGGCAGTGTGTCAACCTGGAAAAATTTCATTCGGTTTTAAAGCAAATACAAATTTTATCACATGTAGCTCCGTAATATTAAACTTATTATTTTGAAAACTGTTAGTAGTTGTCAATAGATGTCTTAGCCTACCGCCGAAAACCGTGTTTGACCAGCTGGCTGTACTGCTTAATATGCCTCTGTTGCAACGCACTCGTAACGTTGCTTATAACAGCCATATTTTCTCCACCAGGTCTGACCAGACAGTTACACGCCCACGATTAACGTGTTGCCACTGGTTATCAGTCTGCAGCATTAGTTACAATACAAAAAAAGAACAATTTGTACAATCATACATTTGACATTAAAACTTAGTGCGAGGCAATGTGTCAACTAAGAAAACATAAAACTACATAAAATTTAATTTCCTTTAGGAAATCGGCAATAGTGGTCAATAGATGTAGTGACCTGCCACTCAAAACCATGCTCCACTGGTACACGTGAACTGAAAACAGAAATTCGAATCTAGCTGCATTCTAAAATGCACCATATGCAGTCTGAAATAGATTAACTTTAAAGGATATAGCATATGCCAAACATAACTTAAACATGATTTTGGGGGTGTTTTTGCACTAGACGTTTACACGAATGTCAATAACTCAGTGTTAAGATGCCATACAGTAATACACAATACCGTATTTTAAGCAGCATTATACATACACTGTACTCGTAAACAATACTGCTGTCCGTAATTTTGACAGCATCTCTGTAGAGTTTGTAGTGTAGGTGCACTTGCACCTATACAAGTGCATACTTGTTATGTACCAATACCCTGGTGGTGATCACTTGCACCTTACAATAATAGCATAAAATTCTAGCTAGCCATGGGCAACCCACTGCCCATTCTCGTACATTAACGCTGTTTTTACCTGTCACTTACTCTCTGTTCATTTCAACGGTGATGAGGGTAAAAAGCCAAGATGTTAAAATTACAATTAATTATTACTGCTTAATACGCAGTAATATGAGTATGAAGTTGTAGTCGTATAATCTTTCCCCGCCATGCCAAACTACCTGCGTGTCTGAGTGTTTATGGACGTGGCTAGGGCGGGAGGAAGACTTCTGTTATTAAAACTTAGAACTAATTGAATAAAGGTATTTTGCATAATACTTACTTGTCTGCAGCCTTTACTTGTATGCTGGGGTCTCATTCGTTTTGTGAGGTCGACATCACTAGAGAGTTGGTCAACATTCGTCACAGTGAGCGGTCAGATAAGTCCAAAACTATATTGACTTGGTTTCTTCATTGCAAGTGTCTTCACTGGCAGCACCAATTGGTGGCGGTGGAGAGGGTAGGCTTGCATGAGGAGAGATACGCTAAGGTGTTAGTAGACTATGCTACAATTTGTGGTCTATTAGTAACGTGAAAACAACTGTGTTAGTAGCATTTACTAAAAGTTTAAAAGTGTTAGCGTTTTCGGTTGCTACAAATGTGTTAGTAGCCTAATAATGTCATTCCTTTAATGTGTTAGTAGCACGAAATTATTTTCTGAAGAATTCAATACTATAATGTATAGTATTATTAGTTTCGTTTAAAAACTGTGATTTAGTTTGTTAGCGAGTATAATTCGGTTCATATATCTATGCTATTGCCAGCTTGTGAATGTGATAATACGATTTACGAAACGATTCTCAGTGATAACCAACGTTAATCAAAAGCTTCAAATGTGTGAAGTCGAATTCTTTTTTTTTTTTTTTGCTTAAAAGATAAATTATTGGTTTAATAGTAAATTTGCTCAAATTGAGTGAATAACTTGTTTATACGAAATAATATTGTGTGTGAATTCAAACTGAGTAAGGCCAAGTTTGGACAAGTCTGTTTCAAGGTATGCTTTTCAAGCTGATCTCCCAGAATACGAAGTGACTGTATCGTTTCCAAATTCATAACTTGCGAACCAATTAGTTGTTTGGGCAGAGATTCATACGGCTTTGGGAAGCGCAATAGATAATCGGCTGTGAGGTTCTGCTTGCCAGATATGTGTTGGATTTTGAAGTCATAGCCGTTTACGAATAAGGCCCACCATTGGATGCGTGTGGCTGCCATTATGAGCGGCTGATCCCAAACACTACTGACAGTGCCTCACAATCAAATTGGGCGTGAGCCACTGTCAGCAGTGTTTGAGATCAAGCACTTCCACCAACATTTACTTGGACGGAAATTTGTACCAAAAGGCACTGCTGTGGGTGTTTGGTAGGAAGGTGTCTATATCCATCATGACTGCCACATGCATCCAATGGTAGGCTTTATTCCTGAACGGCTATGACTTTGAAATCCAACACATCCCTGGCAAGCAGAACCTCACAGCTGATTATGTATTGTGTTTGCTGATGCGTATGAATCTCCGTCCAAACACCCAATTGATTAGCGCGTTATGAATTTGGAAACAATACAGTCACTTCGTATTCTCGCAGACCAGCTTGAAAAGCATACCTTGAAAGATAGCCTGCTAACTACAGTCTATTGAGGTACAAACTACGGCTGGCCTGAAAGAATAGAAAATGATGATTTGAAGCCATTTTTCGTCCGACAGAATGATTTATTGCTCGATGGCAAAGCCCTATTTTGGGATCATAGATTAAACTTGTCACGTAAATTATGGCAGCAAGTGCTTGACGAGTTGCACATTGGTCATTGTGGCATAGTCCGTATTAAAGCCTTTGTTTGTTCATGTGTGTGGTGGTCTGGCATAGAAAATGATCTTGAGCGTCTAGTTAAAGGTTGTGAACTATGTCAAATTCATCACGATACTGGTGTTACAGGGAAAAACATGTTGGGGAGTACCAAGCAGCTATCTGGTCGAGGCTACACATTGATTTTTGCAAGCCTTTCCATGGTAAAATGTTTTTAGTCGTCATAGATGCGCACTCCAAATTCCCGTTCGTTTATATTATGAATACTACTTCCAGCGCCACCGTTATCAAAATCTTTCATGATTTGTGTGCCAATTATGGATAACAAAGCTGCTCGTAAGCAATAATATAATGCCCAACAGATGAGTAGTGCCGAATTCGAAACTTTTTTTACGAGAATGTGGAGTGCGTCATGCGATGTCGGTCCTATATGAGCCACTTAAAAATGAGGAAGCGAAGAATTCTGTCTGCTCACTGAAATGTAGTATCAAAGCAAGTTTATCCAAAGGGTTAAATTTAGAAATAACATTAGTAAATTTCCTCACGCAAGCAAGGTTAATCCAACGCACTACGATGTAAGTCAGTCCGTCAAGGGCGTTCCTAAAACGAACAGTGCATAGCAAATTAACACTCATTTTTCCCATTACAGATAATGGTACTTCCCGCAACCAAGAGCGTCAGTTAAAGTCTTTCACTAATTTATGCGAACACACCTTTGCAGTGTGCGACTATATATATATATATATATGTAATTGATTCTAAACCCGGGACGAGTCAGTGCTGGCTTCCAGCAAAGATGGTAGTTAAAACTAGTGACTATGACTATCGTGCGTTATTAACTACTGGTCAAACTTGGTGAAAATCACACTTGCAACTGTGAAAATGGTCGATGAATAAAAATGCGGATAATGAGCAAGAAGGCATTCAAGCACAATCACGTGAGCGAGTTCACGTTGATTTGGAATTGCATAATCCTACTGATGCATGGTGAACCATGGATCCGTTATTTACTGTGCAAGATGATGTTTCACATAGACGAGTTAGTTCCTTGCGCTATACTATTCTGCCTGAGGTGGAGTTTATGCCGGCTAAATCAACGCCAGCTGCGTCAATGCCCTCCAAATGTATGGATGGTGCCTCCTCTCTGGAGGACTTCGTTCTCCCAGTACTCAAGAGTGTCTGCCACTTTTGACTCCACCTTGCTGTTCACCGCCAAGAGCTCCAAATTCGCCCATTGGTTCTGCAACCCCTCAATTGGTGCTGTCATTGTTGGCTACGCCTTTTTGCGTTGCACTGACTTGCTTACTCTGTCGCCCGCTCTGCCACAGGGTGAGCCATTAGTAGAGCTGGGTTTGTGCAAATTGAAGTGCATAATAAAGAAACCTAGAAAATTGGATTTGTGAAATTTATTTGTTGAGTGGAATATTGATTTTTGGACAGCCGTTTTTTTTTTCTCGGTTGTTTGTTGTGTGTTTAGTGTGAGAAATGTTCTGGGGAATGGTTTGGAATGAAAAACGAAAAAAAAAAAAGAATAAATGTAGCACGGATTTGTTTTGCTGACTAACGTTTGTGTGTATTTTAAGGGGAAAAGGTAGGGATATAAATATTGGAATTGGGACTTAGAAACTAACAAATTAATATAGACTATGGGATGTTAATATTAGAATTACAACTAACGACACTACTAAGAAGATTAGGATTTATACTGTAGTAAGATGTAAATAAGATTAGAAACTGTTATAGATTGGTATATGAAAGATATTATTAAATAGAATTATCCTGTTCTAGACATAGAAATAGAAATTGAAATATCCTGTTGTGGCATCCCTCTATTTAAATCAAGGGGGAGTTATAGTGTTTTTTTTGGGATCCTAGGTTGTCCTGGCTAACTAGGTAATGTAGGTAAATTATACCACACAAATGACGATTTGCAAAGTGCACTGCTGGATAAATGACTAGCAGCAATATTTGTTAGTTTTACAAGACGTGTAAACGCAGTGCTGCAAAAGGAGAATAAGCTGTTGAATGAATATGCTCCTGTTCACACTAATAAACTAAAGCACAAGGGAACAGAAGCCACCAGACGACAGAGGATCAATTTATGCGTGGCATAAGGCATTGTCGTAGTTCAGTTCGTGAGGTTACAGGAAACGATAAAAAATGGAAAGCCGGTACATAGGATATCAAATAAAAAATTCGAGTTGTTTCAAAGCAATCCCCTCTTCGTTATCAAGCAATAAAAATTATGGCTACGAACCCAAAGTCAAGTGAAACACTTAAAATCCGGCATAAAAATTTAAAAACACAAAGCACATGAATTAAAATAATAAATGAAAATGGATCTAAGTTATCTAGGTGCCTGGTAGTGTCAGTGCCAGTGCAGTATCAGTGCAGGTAACACTGCCAGTACTAGTGAGAAGTGAGCATAGGGTGTTTGCTCAGCTATTTACATTGCTTTGCCCTGGTGAGAGAAATTGGAGATACTCAATTTTTTTTAAATGGGGACATTTTATTGTAATACATAGTTTTCTGACATAGTGTGGTTATTTTATGGGAGGAGTTTGCATAAGAATGTTGAGTTTGTAGAATTTGCCTTGCTTTATATTGTTTCTCGTGAAATAAAATTATTGTGTTTTCCAGGTCAGGAGTGTGCCCTGTCTTTATCTTGTGCTAGACGAGTGAGATTATTTGATCTTTATTTTTTTACATTAGATTTGTGGGACGAGGTTCTTTTGTTTAAACTCTGCTTATTCGTATACCAATACAAGTGGACGTGCACACTGATTCTTTGCATGTAATTTGTTGCATGTAAGGTGGGAGTACCTTTAGGTTTTTGATCGACTGGTACACCTGGGTTAGTGAACGATTTAATATTTGGGCATGATTAGTGTTTCTTATTTCAAAACATGCACTGAAGACCTGCAGAAACTGCTGGCCCCAAATAATGTTACACTGGTCTTTTCCTCGTACCCGAATATTAAATTGCTTACCAAGCCAGGTGTTTCAGTCGTTAACAAACTTAAATGCAGTCAAAAAACTTACAGCAACGTAGTGTAACAAATTTCATGCAAAGAAACATGCAGGGCCACTTATATTGGCACGACTAAACAGAGTTTATACAAAAGAATCTCATCCCAGAAATCTCCCGTCAAAAATCACGATCAAGCAAGCTCACTCGTCCAGGACAAGATAAACACAGGGCACACCTCTGAATTTGCGACCATAAGAATTTTATCACACGAAAAACAATATAAAGCAATACTAAATCTTGACATTCTGCATTCTCACGCAAAGCCATCCAGTACGTGACCATATTATGCTGGTAAACTACGCATTTTACAAACAAATTTTATCTCCTATTTCTCTCATCAGGGCAAACCAATATAAATAGTTGATCAAAAATCCTATTCTCAGTGCTCACCTGGACTCACCTGGACCTGCAAGAGGCCACCTTCCGTACTGGCAGTATTATTATCATTCACATGCTTTGTGTTTTTACGGATTTGAAAGTGTGTAACTTAAGTTTGGCTTCTTAGGTAATTGTGTATTTTATGTGCATTGTACTGGCCTCCATTTTTGATGGTTATACCTCTTAGTGTGAATATAATATTTCAAGGGTTATAATAACACAAGTGTGCTTCTCGTTCGTCCATCATGGCGATAATTTGGTGTCTGACAAATTGAACACAGCAATTGCAGTGTGAATACAGTTTAGAAGTCTTTGTCAACAATACACAGTTTCTAACATATAAATTAAACATATATTTTTTTTCTATTTGCAGATCAACCTCTTAATTTTGAAACCATCGTGGGTCACATCTTCAACACCATATTTGTGTTGGTGGATCTGTGGTTATCGGCAGTTCCAATTCGCTGGGGACATTTTTACCAACCACTCATTTTTTCATTGACTTACCTTATCTTTACTCTAATTTACTGGGCATTTGGGGGTACGAACCTTTTTGGAACCCCTGCAATTTACCCCGTTCTGGATTGGGATCGTCCTGGACTGACAGTGCCACTCGACATTATTGGAGGACCTATTGTTATTTTTGTGCTGCAACTAGGCATCTCTTTGATTTGTGCAATACGAGTGATTCTTGCTCACAAACTTACCTCTGGGCGGTGACACATGTCGTGTGGAACTTGCAATGTGTGAAGAAAGCACGTAATACTCATTGAGAGTCACAAATTTAGTGCCAACGACCATGAGGCATTATTTATTATCCTTTGCAAATGCAGTGGGAGGATCACAGTTCACTACGGAAGTAACTTACGCTATATTGCCGATAAGAGCAACAATTTGTGGCTCCTCAGGCTGTACTACACAATATCGGTCGAACAAGAACAAAATAGGTTACATGACTGGGTTATACAGTACGGCTGCTGAAATTGCTGCCGATTTGGTGGACACATGGGTGCATTGGTTGATATTAGTTACACCCCAGAAGAATGTCAACTGAGAAGCTCATTTCATTGAAAGACTTTCTGCCTACACGAATTAGATGATTTACAGTTGACTTTTAAGCTTCGTGAATGGCAGTGTAACAACCTAAAAAATTATGTTGTATTTTTTATTTGTAAGCTACGAAAAATTAAAATTATTATTTTGAGAACTGTCATTTTCTAATTTTTCGAATAGAAGGCACTGAAATGTTTGCATTTTTATAACTGAACACCTACTGTGAATAATATCACTTTCAATAATGGGTTGTTGTATTGCCATGAGAATGTATTAAAAAGTATTAGTGACCACTTAATGGATCCTGGGTTAGCCACAGTGCAATTGTCATAAATAGAGATAGACCAAAATAACTTAAGAAAATCCTATTTTAGGTAGTATTATGCCGGTACTTGGACATAGACTAAAACAATGCTTAGATGAAATGTAATACCAGTTTTTATCATCCGGGCTAGTCTCAACACTGGCATTCAGTAAACCATGCATGGTAACATTAGAGAGGGTATGGTTAACATTCCTCTCCAAAAACCTGGTAAAGGATAATTTGTCTTCGAGAGCAGATCTACGCCGCAATGTGTTTGCTTGCTGAGGTTCTAACACAGGTATTATTAAGCAGTAGTGTGCACAGACCTCTGAGCACGTTACTACTAGGAGCAGGGACAACTTCTGAGAAAAAATAAAGGGCAAGCTGAGGTTATTTTATCTTTTGTTCTCGATTAGGATTTTTTTTGCCCCTCTTTTTAACTTGTCATTGTCGTTGTTACCCCTTTTATGCCCCTTTCTGACTCTCCTGGCCTTCTTTTTACCCTTTTTGAGTCTCTAGGCCCTTCTCTTGGCTGCAACACTAGCATTTATCGGTTCTGAAAACCAAATGGGCAAAGTTTTTCTCCAAAAAGGGCAGAAAGGGTGTTTTTCCCCAAAAGGGCAAGAGCAATGATCCCCCTCTCCCCCTTGCACGCTACTATTGTTAAGTGCTTACTAATTCATTTATGCGTAGTTTGAATGATGGTCAAGTTGATTGGTCTATTCTGTTATATACTAGAATAGTCTTTGAACAATTCAGTACGTACTATTTCTTTCTAACGGAAGTTCTATGTTCTTCGTCAAACCTAACGCAGTTCACCTTTCTGCTATCACAATTCATCAGAATGTGTTGTCTACTTTACTAAATTATTCCAAACTGTTGCTATTTACATCCCTGTTAGAAGTAACGTTAATTAGGTAGTTAACAATGTAAGTTTCACTGATGGTATTGAATCACTACATCCGGTTGATTACGTTAATGTACGATGATGACGTCACGTTAACACACTAGCATGCTAAAACAGGCCGTTATATCCGATTAACCAAAAAACCCACTCGTGTCACTAGGGGTTAGGTTTTGGCAACACAACTTTTGATAATCTAACAATTTTTCCTAGGTCCACCAACCCCTGCTCCACCACCTCTTATTACAACAACCGAAGTTTCATAACTATTTAACAAAGTTTCACACTAATCAAAAACCAAGTAAATAGGCACTTTTATGACTGGCGATATTTTTCACGCAGATACGTTAAAAAAATTGTAATGGTGAGGCCTAATTCGGGCATGCAACTATGAAAAAGTAGTCTACTGACACTTCGAAATATACTTTAAATTGCAACCAATTTTACACTTCTAACCGTAATCAATTTATGTGCTTAAAATATGAAAATTACAGCCTTACCTGACATGTGAAATTTGACAACGCGGAGCGAAAAAAAAATGCATTTCTGGAGCAATCCTTAATGTTAACTGGACATTCTGCCCGGAAGTTTCCCTTTCAGGAAGTTCTGTCTATAATATTGAAATTGAAATACAGTTGCCAAAAATAAATTAAATTTAAAGAAGTTGAATTTTTAGCTTGACGTAACTATACCTTCTGTATTAAACGTATATACGTAAAGCAGAGCCAATTAACCAGCAATATTTAAGTTTCCGTTAAACAGCTGAGTCAGTGCCTTGTTCCGGGGAGTGAGGAAATCACTCGTGGCTGCTCAACTCACCTTCTCCCCTGCACACATCACGGAATTATCCGTCCTCGGAAAACTGAAATTATTCCCTGTTAATTGGGTCTATCTGACGTTTATCTGTTACTTATCTGTTACGAAATCCACAACACGAAGGTGCACATGCAACCATGTCGATTCTATTACTCATTATATTGGTTAGTATAGTGGATAATAGAAATAATGGTACTAAACATTACTTTATCAACATCGGAGTTGTAAAATTATTCCGGAAACAGTTGGGCATATGTGGATATGTACAGTAGGGCGTAACTTGGTGTTGCAAAATGAAATGGGGCATAAGGAATATTTTTTTCATTCTTATAAATTAAATTTGACAAGCCAAACATAAACTGTTGTATCTGTATTGATATTGGTATATGAGAATTCACACAAACCCAATCACCAGAGCCATACGAAGGCAATGGTGAAATGGGAGGTTGAGGAGCGCTAATCTAAAGGAAGCTCCAAGACTTATACAACCTGGTTGAAAAGAATTAAAAAAATAATGCAGTTTAACACGGCAAAAGTACTGTTAGTTTGTTTCAGTCATGCTTGCCTGTAAGGCTTTTTTTTTTAATTTCCTAATCAGGCAATACAAACAGAATGAACGGAAAGTGCAAATGTCCACGTTCGTGGTTCCATCCATGTGGTGGTGTGCCAGGAGATTCTACGAAAACAGATACAGCTTGGAGGACTGTCAATCTGTTGCCCAAGCAGCCGGCGGTAACGGCATATAATGACGTCACTGCTATTAGACTGCGCCCAAAAAGACATGCTCCGTTTCACCGATTCTGAAGTTTGCCGTAGTGTCGAGTCAAAGTACAAAGGACTACGATTTCTTAAGAACAGTAGCGTGCATACACCCCCCCTCCCCAGAAAACCAGGGCAACTTTTTTTTTAAAAAGGGCACAGTGATTTTTTATTCTAAGGGCCTTTCTTCCTCTATTTATTTTTTTGCTTTTACATCTTTCTCTGCCCCACTTTTTAGCCTTTACCACTCCTTTTTTTCCCATTCCACCATTATAATGTTTTTTATGGCCCTTCAGACACCGTCGTAGCAGCTGTAGACACGAAGCACGTTATAGGCCTTTTTTTTTGACAAAAAAGGGGCAAAAAAAATGGCATTATATGAAAAGGACAGGGACAATGCCCCCACCCTTGTGCACACCACTGCTTAAACAATGACATTACATCAAAAGCTAACAAGATGCTTCGATTTGAAAGCTAGAAATGGTGCTCTAATTAGATAAATTAGAAAACAAGAGGTTTCGGATAGATAAGTCCAGGTTTTTTCCGTCTGAGCAGCCCACACTTGGGTCATCAGAAGCACAGACCCTGTGATTACTGCACAAGACCCTACGCTGCTTCCATCACTGCAGAAAAAGAAGACTTAGACCACATTGAAATTGTCCAAGAAGGATCAGCTACAAAGCTCTCAAGTGAACCAAAGATCTCCTCGGTTCAATTACAAGGATGACTCCGACATCTGCCTCAAAGACCTCATCCGCTCAACCATTCCCTAGAAGGATGTTCCACTGTCTGCCAATGAGTCGTCCCAATGGCTGCCATATTTACGATCGGCCTCATTTTTGTTCCAACAGCTAAAGAGTGGTTAGTTACTCTCACCTGAGTCACCACTACTACAAATCGTCTCTAGTCGTTGTCCGCTTTGCGGGTGTCTTCCTTGGGCCCCTTTCAGCAACTATTTCTGCTCAGCCATCTTCAGCTACGAATGCTGTGTTTTGCTTACGATCATGCGCCCACCTACTTCTCCCTCACCGATTTTGCATCCCAAGTTCGTTTTCACTTCAACAATGCAATTGGGATCTCGACCGAGCCCTGCCTCTAAGTCTTTGTTCTCTTCGGCCAAAATCGTCCACCTGGTCTCACCATTACGACCAGTTGGGCTGTGGCCACATCCTCTCAACATAAGCTGATGGTCCCCTCGCGGCAGGCACCACCCTCCCGTCATACATTACTCTCCTTTACATGACGAATGCCAGCCTAGCATTTGAAGCAAATTACCTTCTCCAAGACATCGTCAAGCCAACAGCTAAACTGTTCTCGATTGTTCCTGAGACCCGTCTTCCTCAGCTACCAGCAAGTCGACCCGACCATTTCAGCACTGGTGTCTGCAGTTCGGTTCCCTATTACGGCACGTTTTCCCCAGGAGGGACTTCGTGCTGCGACTGATGTTTAGGCATGTAAAAAGAACACCAGAAGTGGCTCACCTGCACCACTGAATCGTCGAGCAGATGACCAAATTATTTTTGGTCGCCTCCACAATCTACACTCGTTGGCTGTTACCAACGAACCCGCCTTGATACCTTCGCACTGCTCTCTCTCCAAGTGTCTTCACGGCCTATGTAGTCACCCACCGTTCACACCAAGATAACGGTTGGTTCCTCAACACCGCCTCATAATCCTAGTTGATCATGCCACCACCTTACCATCAGGCCACGATATGAAATGGTCGTACACAGGAAAAGACAGGTGACCCTAAGTCTCGGCTATATCACGTCAACCCTTCGTTCCAGCACTGAATGGGTTCCACGTTCGTTTCGATATATTAATTGATGAGCAATGGCACCCACCTACATCTTGCTTCACTTCTTTGCTGGGATACTCATGTAATGATTTCCCCATGCGACCCTTTTGCTCCTCAAGGGATGACACGGCTTGATACCGTACGACCATTTCACTCATGACACAGACTCTATCCTGCGGTCCACAATCTGATCTGGGTCACTTTCTCAATACATTTATACTATGAGATAAACCCTCAGTTCCTATCACATTGATGGTACCATCCCTCGCCCGAGCCACCCTGTTTTGCATCTGGCATGCTCAAGATTCCTTAAATCGCTTCTTACCTGAACGACAATATCTGTCATCTGAACCCTGTGTATTGTGCGGAAGACGACCTTGTATTCCGGCCATAGGCGACCAAAAACCATTTGGACCGTCCCAGCCCAGCACATCACCCGACCGTGTGGTCATTTTTCCTCCAAACAAGCGACCGTGCCTAGGTCTCACACAACCTCTGGACTTTTTGGGCACTGCAACAACCACCGCGGTCGCTCTTCTGCTGACCTAGTCTCGATCACCTATCTTCTCCACGCAAGACAACAACCGCCACATAGATATTGGACTATCATCTCACGTCCGTAAGGTAGCCTGAGCTATCAGTTCTCAATTATAGCTATTCTAACCCTAGCCCTTGAACCTATGAAGCATCCACCAAGGCCATTGCCCTAACCCGACCACACCAAAAGAAACCAACAAATCAGGCGACCATTCGACGACCGTCAGCAGAAGACCCAGCCAAGAAGAATACCAAAGAACAAGACAAACAATGAACAAGACACAAGGCGCAACGGCCCACTATCAACAACATTTATCGTGTGACCCTTCCTGTTCCCTGCTATGCATAACAGTAGCTTTACTATGGTGGTCGCACCTCAGGCCAACATGATCAGATGAAGATCTTGGTCACATTTAGGGTTCGCCTGGTCCCTGGATCGCTTAAAGTTTACTAAGTCTGTTGATTCTGGGGCAGGCAGCTCGTAGATCGGGTAACCGTTACCATGGTCCCACCACCATAGGTGATGAGGTCTGAAACGTAATATGCAGGTAATGTATATTTTCGTTTAGGCAATAAAAAACAATTTCATCCAGGTACCCCGTGTAAATTGATGTTTTTTGTCTCTTTGTCTGTGTGTTTGTCTATTTGGAAAATGATAATGTTTCTCAATTTTCTTCCAACTTGGTTGAAATTTATGAAAACGCATCTTTGGTGCATGAAAGAAACAAGTATGAAGATAATAATTTCGGAGATATTCGGTCGACTTTTACTTAGTTTTGGTAATCACAGGAAGCAAGGCCAGTAAGGGATCCCGACCTAAAAGGCTAGTGATCCCGAACACTCCATGAGTAACACAAACTCATTTACCATGATACACCGTAGTAAAAGTTCCTTTAATGCAATGAATGTAGAAAATAATTACAAATGGTAAAAAAAAATAGTATTTCTGCAAATTTCAAACAATGTTGTTTGAAACAGCGTGATTTCTTTTACACCAATCTCACGCGTAGTGCCAAAGCTATGCAGATACGTTCGTAAAGATCCGTGCTGGATTCATTCGCAGAGCACTAAGAAGAAATCATACATGTGGAGCGCTGGCAGAAATAATACACGTGGCACTCTAGGAAGAAATCATAAACGTGGACCACTGCACAGAAACACAGGCGGAGCCCTGGACAGACATTATACACGTAGAGCACTGGGCAGAAATCACATACATAGAGCAATGGACAGAATTCATATTTGTGGAGCACTTCGCAGAAATTGTATATGCTGTGGACTGGGCAGAAATCGTATGCGTGGAGCACCAGGCAAAAATTACGTACATGAAACACTGGGCAGAAATCATATACGTGGAGGACTGGGCAGAATTCGTATAAGTTGAGTGGTTGCGAAAAATCTGTATTTAATTTTTTTTTTATATAACAGAAAGCACATGTATTGTAGCATTTCTCGCTCTGTCATGTAATTGTGGTTTTTAGAATTCAGTTATATTCCTAGTCATAATATAGTCTAACTCTTAGTCTAAGAGCTTCACGTTTCTCTTTCAATAATTTTTATAGTTCACCAACATCGTCTTGCTTCCTACACAATAATAAAAAATTTTATAGCCAGATTGGTATCGGTTTGCAGTGCGAAAGGGAAACAGCCTTAACTTGAAACTCTCGTTGTTCTTTGTTGGCAGTCAGCTTCAGACGTCTTGTGAGTTACTTCATTATTTGTGACATGCTACTAAAATATATGCTCACCTCTGGTAATTATCCCATATAATTTTTTTCTGCAGTACCTTGTAATAGACTTTTTAATTATGTAGGTTAAAAAGGAAACAGATACGATTTAAAATTTCATCCACATTAACTTGAAGTATTGCTGGTATGCTAATGCTACTGGTGTACCTTTTCTATCGTTTTTCACTACTTATGAACGTAACGGTCTAGGACTGATATTTTAAAACATACAGTTGTACAATTCTATTTCTATCGAGGTCAAACATTGCACACAAATGGCCGTTTATTTCGGTTTTAACGTTTTTATTTGGGTGATTCCAGCCTTACTTATTTACGCTCTTCGGTTGTTTACTGAAATTGGTTGAGGCCTGTAATTTTAAAATTTAAAAGGACATCCCTCCTAGTGCCATTTTTCTCGATCCTCCACATCAAATACGGCCACAAAGTTTTATTTACTTACCTTTATTCAATCCCTAGCTAAAAATCCGTTTTAAAATGTGGCGTCTAGGAGATTTTCTGTTGAATATAATTATTCCTATAGATCGCCAAAAAAAAATTATAAGACACTAGCCTAGAAAATTATAAATTGTGATGTTAAAATACGAGAATAATTCCAGTTTGTGACGACACATAATGCGTTCATGCTGGTTCGCTATTATGCACAATGCCACTTGAGACAGTAGCTGCGTTCCTCGCAGCTACTATCTCAGTTGACCTTGGTGAGGTATATACGTGGATGGCAATTAGCGCGTGGCTGTTATGCGGCAGGCAGAAAGTTACAAGGTAGGCGGTGTGTTGCTTTAACGTTGCTTGCACGTTTTCCCTCAGTGATGAGGACCACCAACAGTAGACGAATCACAGCTGCGAAAGCATTAAAATGCTCTGACCGTCAACGTGACTATATAGAAATATATCTAGGCAGTTTAAATAAGATTTAAATTGCCTGGACAATTTGCCTGGGTATAAAAAACCCCGATTACAATTTTTGTTTTCTTTTGGTGTGCCTTGCGTGTGTGAGTGCATGTACGTACCTTACTCAATCATATTTTATACGTATTACAGAATCAATAGCATCGTAGCTGGAATTTCCCCTCCCAGGATAAACCCATGAGAGGGGGGGGGGGCGGTGGCTAAAGTGAACATAGTCCAACGATTCTTTCTGCCATAACCACCAAATTCCTCCACAAAAATGGCCGATCAGATAACATATTAGGAACCCCAAATAAACATTTTTGCTTAAATGTAACTGGAGAAAAATCTGGACAAGCTTGGGTAAATCCCCCTTCCCCCTCACGGGATCCTATCCATAACAATAAATACTGATATATAGACCAGCAGTACGATAGTATTTACACAAACAAAATCAGTTCACAGAGCAGAAGTTAGAACTAGCTAAGAAAATATGAACGTGACAAAGCATATACTTTGTAACACTTCAACCTTATGAATGAAAGATCAAGTTCTGGTCTTCAATAATTAACTGTTGGTAACTGTTTTTCTCAACTCGTATATGGGAAACTGTATGTAGATACTTATTGATTGCTTTATACAATTTTAGTATGATTTTTTTATACTTCTTATTGTAATCTAGCAGTATTGGGACGCTGTTGTAATCGGTGGAAATTATAATCTTTAAACGTAAGGGTTCATTATATTTCTTTAGTGTAAATGTTAAGACACAGAAGTGTGGGGAAACTCCGGACAAGCTGAAGATTGATTCTTGAAAATTACTTAATTAGGCAATAATGTTAGGTATGCAGGCCGTGCTTCATGCATAAATTGCATTCTATTAACACTCATAAATATGAATGTATGGTCCAGTTCAGCATTTATAAATAACTGTTGCCTATTTTTCCCGACTTGTGAAGTTGTGTAAGTAATCAGATGTCTGAAGGCCTGCCACTATTTTTATGGTATAGTAAAAACCCTATTTGTTTATGCTCCCTGCTATTGCTCACAGTTATTGCATTATACTTGCACGGAAGCATTATTACAACTAATAATTAGTAACATACGCACTACGCGGTATAATATTTATCTTTTAATATTTTTATTTTTGCTTCACACGATTCTAATCTTACCTAGTTACGCTCTTTACTGCAATCTATCAGTATTGAGGAATTGTGCTTGGTGAGAATTGTAATTCCTTCACTGGTGATAAAACATGGCTCTTTACTTCTTCACAGGATTCTAATCTTACTTGTTTATGCTCCGTAGTGCAATCCAGCAGTATTGGGGATACTTGTTAGCGATACTAATTATTTTAATTTTGCCATTGCTTAGATATATTTCCCACAGTGGTAATAAATACGGCTTCTACTTCTTCACATGAGTATTTATGAGCCTTATGGTAGTTCTCAGTATTCGTGTATATTGTACTTGGTGATATCTGTAATTTTAATTTTGCCATTGCTTAAATATATTTCCCACAGTGGTAAATACGGCTTACTAATTCTTCACATGAGTATTTATGAGCCTTATGGTAGTCCTCAGTATTGGTGTATATTGTACTCGGTGATATCTGTAATTTTAATTTTGCCATTGCTTAGATATATTTACCACAGTTGTAATAAATACGGCTTCTACTTCTTCACATGAGTATTTATGAGCCTTATGTTAGTCCTCAGTATTGGTGTATATTATACTCGGTGATATCTGTAATTTTAATTTTGCCATTGCTTAGATATATTTCCCACAGTGGTAATAAATACGGCTTACTACTTCTTCACATGAGTATTTATGAGCCTTATGTTAGTCCTCAGTATTGGTGTATATTGTACTCGGTGATAGCTGTAATTTTAATTTTGCCATTGCTTACATATATTTCCCACAGTGGTAATAAATACGGCTTACTACTTCTTCACATGAGCATTTATGAGCCTTATGCTAGTCCTCAGTATTGGTGTATATTGTACTCGGTGATATCTGTAATTTAAATTTTGCCATTGCTTAGATATATTTCCCACAGTGGTAATAAATACGACTTACTACTTCTTCACATGAGTAATGTAACTATAATATTCTTGACACGGAAAGCCAAATGGGCTAAAACTTTTGCTCTCACCTAGAGATCGAACCAATGAACCGATTTACAATTTGTATAGCTTAAAACGTAGGTATTAACACCGACCAGGGCCTTTTGAACCCAATTTTGATGTGACAGCAGTATTCTGGTCGGCAGAGCAATTATTATTGCAGAGCACTGGACAGAAATCATTAATGTACTCTTTGCCCTCACTTGGAGATCAAACCACCGAACCGATTTTGGACTTCTATAGCTTAAAACGTAGGTATGGACAAGGCCTAGAGCCTTTCGCAGGCTATTTTAATGTAACTACAATATTCATGACACGGAAAGCCAAATGAGCTAGAACGTCTGTTCTAACCTAGAAATCAAACCACTGAACCGATTTTCAAGTCCTATAGCTTAAAACGTAGGTATGGACAATGCCTAGAGCCTTTCGTAGGCTATTTTAATGTAACTACAATATTCATGACACGGAAAGCCAAATGAGCTAGAACGTTTGTTCTAACCTAGAGATCGAACCAATGAACTGATTTTCAATTTGTATAGCTTAAAATGTAGGTATTAACACCAACCAGGGCCTTTTGAACACGATTTTGATGTGACTGCAGTATTCTCGTCAGCAGAGCAATTATTGTTGTAGAGCAATGGGCAGAAATCATTAAGTGGAGTAACAAATTTTTGCAAATCCAGCTAGAAACATGAAATTTGTTACACAAGTCTTGGACCCTATGAAATACCTCCAAGTGTCTTCAGTACCTCCCCTCCCCTTCCCAGCAGCCTCCACCCTGTGCCCCCTCCCAGGGGCTTTGGCAATAAATTCTTATAGATCAAGGTAAAATCATGAAATTTGGCGCACAAGTCATTCTTAGCAGCATAAATCGAATCAGCCATGGAACCCACATGAAATGCCCACAAAGGGACTCTAGCACCCCCATGTACCCCCTCTCTGGTGCTTGACCAACAAATTATTGCAGATCGCAAATTATTGACTAGCGATAAACAAGTCATTCATAGTAGTACAAATTGAACTATCTATGGAACCCCCTCGAGATAATCTACAAGGCACCCCAACGATCCCTCACCCCGTCCTCCCTCCTTGAGGCCTGACGAACACATTCTTCCAGATAGTGCTAAATGAATGAAATCTGGCACACAATTAATTGTTAGCAGTAGAAATAAAACTAGCTATGGTACTTCCGCGATATCCTCCAAGGCCTCTCAGCGCTTCCCCCTTTTTCCCGCTGCATGAGGTTGATTTCCGAAAAATTCTTGTTGATCGTACTGAAAGCACTCAGTTTGGTACACAGATCATTCCTAGTACTAGAAACTGAACCAGCCATAGATCCCCATGAAATACCACTAACGCCTCCCCAGCACCCCCCCTACCTGGACACCCCATGCAGCGTCAATGACCAACAAATTCTTGATGAATGTACTAAATGCATCCATTGTAGCAGTGGAAATCCAACTACACGTGGAACCCCTTGAGATAAACCCACCTTCCAGTGCTTCCATGTGTCCTCTCCATGAGGTTGATGATCAACAAATTCTAGTTCGATTTGTACTGCTAAGAATGACTTGTGTACCAATCCCCTTTTTAGCACGATCAGCAAGAATTTGTTGGTCAAAATTGGAATTGGAAATTGGAATTGGAATTTGTTAGCCAAAATTTATAGTACCAAAGTTCGTAGTACTACAGGTGAGTGTGGTAGGGGTCAGGAAGGAGCCTTAGGGGATATCTTGAGAGAATCCATAGTCGGCGCAATTTATTAGCTAAGAATTGACTTGTGTACCAAATTTCAAGCGCTCGATGTTCATAATTAGCCCAAATTCAGGCCCGTAACAGCTGTACTAATCCTGAAAATCGACCCAATGAACCGATGCTCAATTTTACAACATAAAACATACGTATGATGAAGGCCTATGGCCTTTTGAACGCTATTTTAAGGTGACTACAATTATTGTTGTTGTTCTTCTTCGGAAATTTTACTCTCACGTTGAGATCGAACCGAAGAACCGGTTTTCAAATTTTATAGCTCTTAAAATTGAGTATTAAATAGGCTTTCTTATAACAGTTAATTTAAGGTGATTACAGTATTCTTTTCAGTGTTATTCTTGCTGAGACAAGAAAAAAAAATGGATATTAGTATTAAAAAACGCTTAAGCGTATAAAATACTGATG
>JAHWFP010201334.1:33897-48722 GCA_023313725.1 Lithobius niger | reverse complement strand
CCTTGAGTCACAGACTGCGCTGGTTGAGTGAGCGAAGCGAACGAAAATAATTATTAACCAGTGGATACAAAAATTTTAAGAAACTTAGTTCGGTCGAACATCGACATACACATGAGCTACCTTAAGTCACAGACTGCGCTGGTTGAGTGAGCGAAGCGAACGAAAAGTCTATTAACCAGTGTATGCAACAATTTTAAGAAACTTAATTCGGTCGAACATGGACGTACACGTGAGCTACCATTCTTAACCAGTGTTGCATACCGTGTGTTCAATACCACTCTCAGCTGATAAATAAATAAATAAGTGGGGAAAATCTCACCCGTGCTACGATTAATCCATGATTAGTCCAAGGGCTACTTCGCGTGGTGCAGCGTTGTTCGTCCCCTAAGAGGGGAAGACGATAGCTTCTTCAAGCCAAAGCCGACTGGGATAGACCCCGCGTGTCTCGCTTCCTGCCTTAACATCATTAACCCGCGTGTCGGAAAGTTGATGTCTTTTAGTGGGTGGTAAATAAGTGAGTGCTTCGATAAATAAGATTCTGGTGTTGCTGAATCAAACTGCCTGGAATCCATAGCTCCCACAGCTAAAAGGGATAGAATATTAAGCGATAGCTGCAACATTGACACTCCCCACGTCCTCTGCATTCATAAGCTCCTGGCGTTAAGTAAATCATTATAGTATTGATTGACCTTTGTGTAAACAATACAAAGAAGGAAAAACAACCGCTGTGATGTTATTTGTCATACGATGTGCGTGCGTGCGTGTTTGTACCTCTACTCCTCTGGAACCAAAGCACCGACGAAGATGGGAGTAGGACCAAACGAAAGATAATTAAATTACGCTTTTAATAGGCCTATTTTCATCGCTGTAACTTGATATTATCATCCTCAAATAAGAGAAAGAACCTGAAAAACTAACGTCGAAGTTTTTTTTTTTAACCCTCTTCATGTTTGTTCATGACGTCATAGTTTGTTCATGAAAACCTTCTCGAGCGAAGAGACATAATCTGGAAAAGGATGCACGGACGCCGTATTTTGCAACACACCACATATACATCTTAAAATTGGTTTTATACTAACTGACTTGATACAGGGAAAAATCAAAACAATAGATTTGGTTTTAAAACGGTGTCAAACATTCGTGTTTCTGAAGCACGGAGGTGCGTGGATTGGACGAGCAAAGCGAGCGATTTCCACGTAAAGTAAACCTTTTGAATGTGCGGCTCGCTTTGCTCTATCAATATTTCATCTCTCACCTTCGTAGGAGATTACAACTGACGTTCTGCAGATGTTTCTCCAAGTGAGGGATCATCAGAAAGTGAAGTGATAAGACGCCCATGGACAAACCTGTACTGAGCAGGACGTAAAGAACAATATTCTTAAAATAAGTGAAACAAGAAAACCCATATAAAGTGTATACTAACAGAAATTACAAGTGATGTGTGGTTTTTGGTGGTTACATTAATTCACTCAAGTTTCTGAGGAAATGTTTGCGCTGATTGAGCGAGCGAAACGAACAAAAATCAGCGTTTGTCATCAGAAACAGGGCTTTTCTGATAAATTGCTTGATCTTTTTGCTTGACTCCTTGTACGTAAAAAAATTAAATTGACCTTCTCTTGAGATAACCGATATGATAACACTCGAAAAGATAACTCTCGAGATAACACTCTTATAATTTGCGTGATCGTTTTTTATGTGTTAGGTCTGTCTGTATCATAAGTGTTGCAGCAAGAAGTCTTCTCGAGCGCAGCGAGACGACGCGGAATGAGCGAGCGAAGCGAGCGACTCCGCTGGTTTGCGTTATCCCTGTAAACCTTTCGGTTACGTTGTTGTTTTAACATTTCCTCTTCTCGATTGCACCGTGACATGCAACACGATACAGTAAACGTTTATACCACGTAACTGTTGCTGTGTGGTCAATTCGTGTTCACGATCCTAACACGGTTCCACCATAAATCATTCTACTTTTATATCGTTTCTTGGTTTTGTCCTCACCTTTGAGACAATTTCCGGTTGAGACTATGATGTTTTTGTCTTAACTTTTCCTTTGCTTGACACTGGCACAATTTTGTGTGACGCAACATCGCAATCTTGTTCCAAATCCTTTTTTGGCCGAAAGAGGTGAGACCTAATTAAGACTCGATTGAATTGGGAGTTTGTGTGTCTGCTTGTCCGTGTGTTGTGTTTTTTTTCTTTTTTTTTCTGTTTGGAATTCAATAACGTTCACGATTTGTTCTAATTTGGGTCAGATTTACTGACAAGGGAGGTTTCGTGCGTTAAAAAAAACGAGTTCATAGGTGACATCTCTACCCAAAATATTTTAAGAGTGGGAGGCGTGACAATCGATGTAGATCACTAGACAGAAATCACATAAGTTGAGCAGTAAAGCACTGCCCTTTAGAGCACTGGGCAGAAATCACGTAAGTCGAGTAGGACTCACTGCCCTGTAGAGCACTAGGTAGAAATCGCATAAGTCGAGCGGCAAAACACTGACATGTAGAACACTAGGGAGAAATCATATAAGTCGAGCAGCAAAGCACTGCCCTGTAGAGTACTGGGCAGAAACATATGGGTTTCTTCCCTATGAATACGGAAAACAAAGTAACGCATTATACCACCTCTCGATCGACCAAATAGTAATTATCATCAATACTCAACTAACAAATGCCTATATGGAATTAGTCTGCTCAAGGATTGAATAGTTTTAGAAAAGTTTAGAACTTCAAGTACATACGTAGAGAGGTTATGGAAATAACTACTATATTGCGGCAGGCCACTTGTAGAAGGGGCCAGGGATTTTTCTTGTGAAGTCCTGATCACTTCGTGCCTCAGGTAAAAATTTCTTTGGCCATTCTAAGTAACTTTGCTTAGTGAATACAAGCGAAGATTAATTCAGATCGCAAAAGATCGCACACACAAAAAGTTCAAACACTTTCAAGAACTTTTTTTTTTAACCAATATAAAATAGTTTCACAGGGACTTTTTCAAACGAAACGATTTTAAAGGACCTTTATTAATTAACATACTTGTTGCCATCATAGTACGCAATTACTTTGCCGGCGAACCCATGACATTTTTAAAATAGGTGTTCCCTGACAGACACGGTCCAGCAAGTCATAACACAAGACAACGTTTTAATTTTCGACTCTATTTCTAGTCTTGATCATAAAATTAACCCAACAAAAGCTAAAAAAGAAACCAGGGCAACCAGGGCCATCCAACTTATAAATAAATAAAAAATGGGAAACAATTTTATTATTTTTTTATTTATTTAAAAAAAATTGTTGCCATCACATCACTGAACACAAAAATATTCATGTGTTATTCGTGCACGTTATAAAAAAAAAGGTTATTTAAAAAAATCGATGGAAAATCCGCGGGGAGAAAAAGACGAGTAAAAAGCCCAAAGAAAATTTTTTTCTGTGTTATTGTTGTAGATTAGATTAGGCCAGTTGCCTTGGCACAAATTTCACCATGCAGGGTAAGGAGTTTCATCAGTACACTTTATTCCTTTGCCAGGATGACATTCCGAGACTTCCACCCCATTCCACTCCTTTTCCTTAGTTATGCTCGCGCGCCGTTGGCGAGCAGGTGACGTCAGAAAAAGAGTCTGCCGCGAGACTTTGCTCCATCAGATTGACTCCAAGCAGTAAATAAATAGATTTTAACTTCACAACTCGATTTCTCGTATGCTGACTATGCGGGCCAAGGAAGAGTCATTGCAGACATGGCACCCGAACAGGGACTCGAACCTGGACAACTGCTGACTACCCGGGACAAGGAAGAGTCATTGCAGACATGGCACCCGAACAGGAACTCGAACCCTGGACAACTGCTGACTACCCGGGACAAGGAAGAGTCATTGCAGACATAGCACCCGAACAGGAACTCGAACCCTGTACAACTGCTGACTACCCGGGACAAGGAAGAGTCATTGCAGACATGGCACCCGAACAGGGATTCGAACCCTGGACAACTGCTGACTACCCGGGGCAAGGAAGAGTCATTGCAGACATGGCACCCGAACAGGGACTCGAACCCTGGACAACTGCTGACTACCCGGGGCAAGGAAGAGTCTTTGCACCTTTGGCACTTTTGTCCATCAGCTCTTTTCCGCAGCTTTTTGTTCTCCTAGATTCGTTTTAACAATCGTGTAAGAAAAATGCAAGTTATTTAAAAACAGAGCGCAAATTTGTATAAGTTATTACCCGCTTCCCGAGTACTGAGCACAACAATGGGTCCTCGACATTGTTAATCTCAGTACTCGGAAAGCGGGTAATAACCAATACATCTTGATCAAAACTAGGCCATTATTACGACAAAACAAAATTAAATTCACTTTCAAACACCTAGTAATAATCCCGAGGAATTCAAGGCCTTGAATTTTTTCTTAATAACTTCAAGCACCTTGTGCGAACCCTGTAAATTACATAAAGAATAGGCCTAATACACGTGACGCCATCTGAAGATGTTTGGAGAACGCATCACATCTTACCTCTTCCAATTCTACGCGATGCCCTAGCGGTGGCTGCGGCTACTAATACCTCTGATAATGTTTTGCCTTCGTACTGCTTCGAAGGCAGGCAA
Organism: Lithobius niger; assembly: GCA_023313725.1. Lineage (NCBI taxonomy): Eukaryota > Metazoa > Arthropoda > Chilopoda > Lithobiomorpha > Lithobiidae > Lithobius > Lithobius niger. The sequence goes on along the minus strand of JAHWFP010201334.1, from coordinate 44,135 downwards.
AAAGCATTAGGAGAAGGATTAGTAGCCGCAGCCAGCGCTAGGGCCTCGCGTAGGCTTGGAAGAGGTAATATGCGATATCCAGTTAAGTCTCTAATCTATACTAATATAAATATTATCTCTATCCCTAATTCACCCTGTGCAATGTAATGGCAGTTAATTAAAACATCAGTTTATCCCTGTGTATAATAAGCAGTATCAGCGAATTTGGATTTTTCTCACTATCGCCGTTATTCTACAACATTTTTTTCCCTGATCGTCGCTGTGTTTGTCTTTTCTCCAGGTGGTCAAGATGTTGGTGGCTGTGGTGTCCCTCTTCGCTATCCTCTGGATGCCCTACCGAGTTTGGGTGGTGTATAACTCGTTTGCCAGCGAACCCTACATGGATCTGTGGTTCAATATGTTTGCCAAGACCATGGTGTTCATCAACAGGTAAGTGCTTCCGGTGGACAGAGCTGTCCATTAACTTGATTGATCATGTGCTGAGGGGGAGGACGTTTAATTATTTTACGGTCCAGTAAATCTGTATCGAAGAGAATAAGGCTAACTTGTAAACGTGCAGATGTATACAGTTTAGTAGCTCCGTTAAATCAAAAATTGGATAGTTGCAGGACTGGAAGAAACGCCTATAAACATGCTGAAGAGAGCATTGCCGATTCATCCAATCAATCACACCTGTGACGCCCCCAAACCGGAGGGGGGGGGGGTTACCCAGGGGGGAAAGCCCCCCCCCCTCCCCAAAACCCGAACTTAAAGGTGCCTGGTTCACCATTTCGAGAGCGTTGCCTATATCCTAAACACAGCATCCACGTTCTCTGTCATCCAGCAAATTGACGTGGGTCACGTGATCTCGTTTTAGTTACGACAATTCGCGGCGCTGCAACTAAGTGTTGTTCCTTTTTTAAATTTACCGCTATTTTCTTTATATTACTCGAAGACTCTACGGTGCTGCATCTAGGAGTTGAAAATGTGTAAAAGTTGCCTTTAAAAGTAAACTTGGTAAAATTAAAAAATAAGGCATTTATTGCATATTAAAAAAAATTAAAAAAATTACCTTTTTGGACGGTCCAAAGTCTTTAAAATAGTTTCAAAGGGATTTCGAGGACTAATAGCACCCCCCCCCCTCCTTTATGCCTTTGGCTGAATTGCTCGCACCCCATGTTTTATTCCATGTTTCTTTTGCTACGCCAAAAAAAAAAACCTGGGCGCCAGGAATCCAGTGGAAAATTTGCTTTCCGTGTTTAGGCCTTCCTACGTACGCAAAGATTGCTTATTAGATAATCACTAATGCAAATTATAAGCCTAATTACTGGAATGCAGGCCTGATCACACAAATGTACGACTAACTAGCAAAACTACTCCGGCTTCGCTCGGGTGGCGACATTTTGTACATTACTAAACATTTACCCTTAAATTCCAAAGAAGAGAACTGAAGCTGCAGTCTCCAGATGCTTTTTAGTATTGCGAAAAGTATAGCAGTGAACAGCAACCTGAAACAAATAAACCTGTTTAAACCAATTATAGTGAGAGTCGATTTGTTTTCTCTTGCGAATACAGCAATCGATATGGCTATACTAATTGTCTAACACCTGTGAATAATTAAAGAATACAATCCAAAAACCCAAATGATTACTTGGCCGCGGTTCCGCGACGCGTATGCAATCAGTGACCTCTTGCCATTGTAGTTTTTGATCAGATGCGATGACGTGGCATAGCATGGCGGCGCACACCTCTCATTTAAAGACGAGCCCAACACGATTCTTATATAGATTTCATTTTTAAAACTGTAAGTTTAATTAGACCAATAATGAACTGAATCAACACTAAAAATATTCAGTACCGTTTGGCCGTTTTATGACACGGGAGGCCTCCAAACCGTTTAGTCACGGCGTTTTGAATATTTCACTTATCCGATGGTGACGTTGCCACACTGCACGACTGACATCAGGGTGGAGGAAGAGACTAAAGGCCTCTCCAGACAGAAGAAAATTTCGTGCGAAGCTATGCGTGACTACGCGCCTACAAGGTCAAAACTGCAGCAATCGTGTGGTTGGTATCGCGTTAAGAACGAATATTGAAGTCTTTTTCACACCATACTGCGTCGGCGTGCAGCCGCGAGCAGCCAGTCTGGTTAGGGCTTAACATGGTTAGGGCTTAACGACATGTAGGCTCGTACACATCAGTGGGGCTGCGTGCTTACGTTAGTGATCTGTTGAATAATTTATCAAGTTGCCAGCCATTTGGTCGGTTGGTGGTGATATCAGCCGCTGACAAAGGCTACATAGTTCCTAGTAATTGGTCGTGGATGGATGACGTCAGTCGGCTGAAGAAAAAATAACGAACCTCGTACGTTTGCTGCGAACAAAATTTTTGATTATTTGTAGTGGAGGATTTCCCCAACGGATTTGACCCATTTTCGAACTTAGACCTAGAAATGTGCCATAGAATGTGTGTGCAAAATATGACAGAAATCCGATAATTTGACAGACAGACAAACCGTTCGCATAAGAGTCTAAATCGACTATAATAAGGACGAAACGAAGCCAACGTAACGTGGGAAAAATCGAGCCTTCGTGAATGACGTCATTTACGATTTGCCGCTGAGATGCCCAAGCGGCTGCGCGTGTGGCGACATCTAGTGGACGATTTTCGAAGGTTCTCTGCTTTCACCGTTTCGCTCGAAAACGTTGGCTTATAGCCGGCCAAGATGATAAACGATAACACCTATCCAGATAAAATATATACGAGCATGGCGACCACTAGAAACGCTGTGTCTTTACAGTAAGGTAGTTTGGCTGTTCTTCAGACATGTGAGGATAAATAACATTGCGACAGAAAACGCTGAAACTTGTTTGATCGGGAAATTTTGGTCGCCTGACGACATAAAAGTCACTGTTAGTGACACAGCTTACCGTTTTCTTGTTGAAAAAACGACGTGAATAACGTTGATATTTGCCTATTTACTAGTTACTACTTACTGGCTACTGGCTAACGCCATTTTTGTTTCACGAAAATAAATTATTCCTGCGGTGAATAAAGCTGGTTATTAGCTCATTTTAAAGATATTGCTCTGTAGATGTGTACTTTTCATGTGGACTTTTCTAATTACTCAAGTGGTTCAGGGGTTAGGGAGCTCTAAACGACCAAAATTATTATTCTACATTGTTTTAAACATTGTTATTACGCAACAATGCTAATCAGCAAACGACAGACGCAGACCTAGAATGAGGATAAGTGTTTGTTTCCAGCAAACCGTAATTGATAGAAATAGAAATAGAAATAGAAAAGAAAAGGCACACGAAGCACCCGCCCACCCACCCAAACAAACATCAACAATTAACGAACCAACACATCGAAACGGGATTTGAAAGCATTAAGAGATGGGGCACAAGCAACATTAGAGGGAAGGGCATTCCAGGCATGGACAACCCTTTCCGTAAAGAACTGGTAGCGAAGTTTAGTCCGGGACACAGTACCACAGATACGAAAAGGATGGCCACGAGTATAATTGAAATTCGGTGAAAAAAAAAGATCAGAGTTAACGTTAAGGAGGTTATGAGTAATTTGATAAGTAAGTATCATGTCCCCACGATGAAAACGGTTTTGAATGGTAGTAAGTTGAAGCCTACGTAGGCGATCGGGGTAGGGCAAAGAACGAATCGTGGGACACCATTTAGTAAGGCGCCGCTGATAGTTTTCAAGGCGGTTCAATGAGTAAAGATTGTAAGGGCGGCAGATTTGAGAGCAATAATCAAAAAGTGGAAGAAGGAAAGTTTTGAATAAGACAGTAAACAGGGAAGGAGTGAGATCAGAGAAACCCCTAAGAACGAAATGTGCCTTCCTGAAAACTTTAGAGATGACATTTTCAGTGTTAAGATTGAAATTAAGAGAACTGTCAACAGTGATACCAAGGTCCGTATGACTAGCGACAGGAGTAATTAGCTTTCCGGACAGACGGTAAGGAAAGCGCGGGTTGTTATGACCAAAGTAGAGAACATGGCATTTATCAGTGTTAAAGAAAAGGGAATTTGCAGTTGACCAATCAGCGACGCGTTGGATATCAGCTTGAAGCGACTGGCAAGAGATAGAGTCAGAGAAAAGTTTCAAGTCATCAGCGTAACAGACACTGGAGGAGGAAAGAATAACAGATGGTAAGTCAGAAATGAAAATGTTAAAAAGGAGTGGGCCAAGAACGGAGCCTTGAGGCACTCCTGAAGTCACATGAAGCCAGGGGGCATAGGAACCACGAAGAACGACACGCTGACGCCTATAATGAAGATACGAATTGAGCCATGAAATGATTCCATGAGTAAAACCAAAGTGCGCAAGTTTAGAAAGTAACTTAGAATGGGAGACAGTGTCAAATGCTTTGCTAAAATCGAAGAAAACAAGGTCACAGGGTAGGCCAAAATCAGTAAGTTTAGTAATAGGTTCATAAGTGGAGAGGAGATTTGTAAGGCAAGAGCGTTTAGAAAGGAACCCGTGTTGGGTAGTCGGGAGAATATTAAGTTTACAACACTGAGTAAAAAGTTCAGAATAGACCAGCAGTTCAAGGATTTTGGATATTGACGAAAGGAGACTAATAGGCCTATAGTTAGTGACAAGGAAAGGGGAACCAGTTTTGTGAATTGGGGTAACATGAGCATCCTTCCAACAAGTCGGAAAGGAGCTAGAAGTAATAGAGCTGGAAAAAATTTAAAAAAGGGGGTTGGCGATAGATTCCGCACAATTACGAAGAAAAATCGGATAAAGATACAAAACATTAAAAAATATTTCGTGGTACGCCAAAGTAGCACGAATTAGCAAAACAAAAACGAACTTGTTTAATACTTAAGGTAACGGAAGTAACCCCACCCCCACCAACAAAAAAAAATAGAAAGGGACTGTAAACCAAAGCAATACGGATAACGAAAACAGCAAGTTTTTAGACGAGATAAGGTACTATACTAATAACAAATACTAATTATTTGAAAAAAGGTGACTGCTGTCCTCAAAATGTATCGAAAGCCAAAAAAAAAAAAAAGAAAAAGAAATTGACGGGAAAAATAAATTTGGTTTTTCATCTCATAATTGCTTAAAAAAAAAAAAAAAGAATTGGCGCTTATCAACTTGGACCAAAATATCTGATATCCACCCCAATACAAAATTTGTTATGGATTCCCGCCAAGCTTTTCGGCAGTGTGAGGTCGTGATATCAAGGCCAAGCTAATCCCACCGAGTAAGACTTCAAGCGCTAAATGGAATAATTGAAAATTTTCGTATATTTAATTTAACCTTCGAACTATTACTCGGTGGGATTAGCTTTGTCGAAAGAGATTGGCGGAAGATCTTGGCGGCGTTTGATATCACGACTTCACACGGCCTAAAAGCTTGGAGGGAATCCTTAACATGTTTTGTTTTGGGGTTATAGGATTACATGTAGCGGAATCCCGTAGAGTGCCAATACACTACTGCTGCCGTTCCTTAAGCAAAAATTGTCAAATTATTAATGCAACTCCCCGCTCAGCGAATCATTGATGAAATCAGTAAACTCAACTCGCTGAAAATTATGGCCGGAGTAAAGGAAACACAACAGCACAACAACGAAAATCGCGTGCTGAAAAACAGATAAGAACCGGTGGCGGTGGTACGGATTTAACTTTTAACTGAAATGCGGTATCATTCACCGAGCAACAGTTTCACAACATTAAAATTAGCAATTGCCAGTTTTGTATCCGTTTTTATTTAATAAAAATCTGCAACGTTAATGTAAAACAGAGGTTTAAATAAATATATAATAACTGCTTATGCTAAAAAATCATGAGCCCACGGCTTTCTGTAAAACGAGGGTGCGGCAGGTAAAGCGACAGTTGCAGAACAGGGGACACAGATTCATGGTAAGCGTACAAGCATAATAACGAATGCTACGATTTTTAGATGAATAATAAAAGAGAGACATTGGTTCCAACAATGTAAATCTACCAAATCTTTCTAATCATTCAGGCATGTAATACGACAAGAGCCGATTTTTATTTTGGAGGGGGGAGGGTAACAACCACGATCCCCCTCACACCCAAGAAAAATTATCAGTCGGGAAAAATGGACCTCAGTCGAAAATACTTAAATTTATAAAACAATTTTTTTTTAAATAAAAATAAATTTTTGGCTCAGCTTGGGATAAAAAAAAAATTAGCTCCTAAACTATTTTCCTATCGAAAGTGATCGTAGAATCAACGCAGGACGGAAACATAATTGGCAAAAATTCTTGGTCAAGGACGTAGAAACCTTCATATGCAAACGATTTAATCATAAACTGAGCAATGCTAAAGTCTACAATTTGCTGGGACGTGTTCTAATCAAAAATCATGGTTAATCGACTGATATTCTAGCACTTCCGGCCTGGCGCTAATAAGTGATAAACCTGACCAGTTCAAACAAACAACTCGAGTGGGACGCGACGTCATTGGACAATAGCCACGAGTCGTGACGACGCAAGCCCCCTTTGCCATCCTTTTCTCAGCCAACTCTATTTCAAAAAGTGCTCTTATGCATAAGCAGTTAAAAAAAAAAAATAAGGCGTTTAATATTTGCATTAATAGTTTTAAAGCAACGGGTTCAGAATATGAAATCCTGTTTCATTAATGCCGAAAAAAAAAGTTCGTATAATTATATAAAAAATACTAAGCCTTAAAGAGAAGAATGTTAGGCTCGAGAAATTACCATCAATGAAACAAGAAGGAAGTGTGACACCGTTACTAATACAGCGTATCAGTGACGACTAGGCCATACATCAGGCACCGTTAAGAAACGTGTGTTGGCACTACACCTTGCGTACTTTTTTGTTTCACTGATTTTAAGAATTATTGGCCGACTGAGAGACGCGAGAGAGGGTGAATATTGACCTGAATTTGGATTTTGTTTGTTGGTTTGCCTGTTTATGAAACATGAAATTCCCTAGTACGAAGATGAAATTCCCAACTCAAAGCGGTATTCGGGTTTTTCTATAGGACGGCTAAGCCGTTTTTTTATTGGTGACAGTAAGGGAACCCGACATATAAGGCTAGTGGCCACGAGCACTACATGACAACAAGCCATTTGCCACAATTTACCATAGTGAAAGTTCTTTTAGTGTGCAGAATGAAAAAAAAATTACAAATGGTAAAAAACAAATTACTACTGGCAAATTCACACGTTCTGAAACAATTTAATCTTTTATCATTCCTATAGAAAAAATCTCACAACCCGATGGTGGAGTCAGGGCACGTATACGCAACGACTCGCCTTTGCATTCTCGTAGCTAGATTTCAATCGCGATGGCAAAGGTATCGTTGCCATGGTAACAACGGTAACTTGGGTAGCTAAATGCTTGCAGTCGTATAGTCCCTTACAATAAGATAAAGATTTCCTCCTGGCCGAAACAATTTTCCCACTCGCTTCTGATCTCGTATTATTGACTGTTTTCGTTGTGGGTTGATAGAACTCAAACCGCCGCCACGTTGGAATTTCAGACGATTTCTAGCTTTTAGCTGCGAGAATGCAAAAGTGAGTCGTTGCATAAACGCGCCCTCATACTGATGCGCTCGTAAAGATTGATGCTAGATTAGTTCGCTTACTTTGGCGTTCATTTGCATTGTTCGCTTCGGTGTAAACAAATGTATTTTAGCAGCTCTCGCTCGGCCGAGTAATCCTAACCTTCAGGACTCAAATTAACAGAATCTTTAAAAGGCGCCATAACCGCAATGGGTTTTTTCCCCATTTTAGTTTGCATTTAGAGCAGTAGTCCTAGAGCTACAATTTAGCTGGAAAGATCCAAGCCAAAGAAAAAAAAAAAACAGGATCTTTACCATGCCACAAGCGACATGGACACGAGCAGAAGGAGTTTTGTTTTGGCTATTAGCGAGCACGAAACTTAACTGGGTTATCTGCCCCACGACGATGAGTAGCTGCTGGAGAGATCAAAATGGAAAACCCAGGATCACCACCTGGAAACCCAGGATCCCCACCTGGAAACCCACTGCACAATCGGTATAAGCACGAAATACCACAGGGCCCAACAACATTTTTCCCCCGTATCCAACCAATCCACCAGGAAGCCATTGGCTCGTATATGGTGTATACAACAATCAAATGGAACACATAACGGACCAAAAACCCTACACACAAAGTACAGCAAACTGTTAATAAACGAACAAAGCGAGCAAAATCAAAAAGTCAAAACAAATTCACAAATTATAAAAGTCAGGCAAATCCATTACTCATTATTAATCTACGTAGCAAGCCTTCTTTTTAAATCCTTGTAGCTGTAGACATTCTAAAAAAGGTTTCAGCTGACACACGCTAGTGTGTTTCCATCAAGTAATGCACGTGGGATAAAGCATGAACGTAAATGTGTTATTTCTAATGCTCCTTTTTTAACAAACAAAATTGGGCGTTAAATGGCCGTATACGTGAGAAACCAGACCATACAATGATACTAAAGGGAAACCAAAAAAAAAAAAAAAGCCAACAAAGTAACTGAACGCCGTTTAGGAAAAAAACAATAGATTATGTAACCTAATGGAACTAACAGCTGTGAAGGTACGTAAATAAAAATCGAACTACATGAACTATAATTTGAACTTCAATTCAAGGAACAACATAGAAAACAAATTCCCAAAATAATAAACTGCCTGTATACAGTAATACACAAATTAAACATAACCCACACAGATATTCACGGACGTGGTCCATTTCAAACACAAATTGTGCTCACTTTCTGATATAACCAAAGTATGAAAACAATCCTTGTTTCCTGGAATTGGCCAAAACAAAAGCCTTTAACAAGAAAGAGCATGCATGTTTCGTATACATTACAGATGTGCACCCAAAATACACACACACACTCACACGAAACAGAATTAAAATATAAACCCACAGACAAACCAGACAAATTCAAAAACAGACAAAACAAATCCCACAACCCCAACAATTTCTTTCATTCCGACAGGTGGAGTTAGTGACAAGTGCGTCAGCTTTCTTTCCTTCCCTCCTAAAGCCCAGATTAAAACGAACGAGCTCAAAATATGGTTGTGAGCCATTTTAAAAGGTCAACAGAAACCTCAAATTTGACACAAGAGTTATTTTGAATTTTTGTTTTGTTTTTCCATCATGTAGCCAGCACAGCTGTGGCTTTGTCTATGCTGTGTAAGTCACCAAATTAAAACAAAATAACGTTGAAAGTAGACAAACAGCAGATTTTCTTGATTTTTAATAACCGACATAAACCTGTGTGCGATTCTAAAAGGTGAATCGAACCTCGAATTTTGTCAATACAGCATTCCAGTATTTTTTTTTCATGTATGTTAAGAATCTGTTTCCGATGTGTGACGCTCGATTTGAGGCTTGTGTGAAAGGAAAAAAAAACTTTGAAAAGTAGGGCTATAGGCAAGAGTTTTGGTCACTTGATCAATGGCGTCAGTAGAAGCTGAGTGGTTCACACAAAAACTTGAAACGAACCTCGAAATTAGCAGTGATAATTTCGAGCACAATTTCGACAAATAGTACAAGAATTGGAGTAACAGGAACTGTCGTGTGCTCGTTGATAACTAAATAAAAGAATTTACTGTGAATATTTGAAAAAAAATCCCATGCATTTACCGTGGTTCGAATACATTTCTCCACCAGGTAGAGGGTTTGTTGAGAGAAGCCCTTGTATAACACAAGCTGCTCATGAAACAAAGTCTCGACATTCTCGCTACTCCATGACGTTTGTGGTATGGATTACAGTCGTTACTTCACACTTAGAGGGGACCACCGAACCAGAGGACATAAGTTTAAATTGGTTGTCCAGCAAGTAACTCGGGACTGTACAAAGTACTTCTTTTCAAACAGGGTGGTTTGGGTGTGGAATGAACCTTCCCCTGATGTTGTCATGGCATCCTCGGTGCAAAATTTTAAGAAAAAGCTGAGGGGTGTTGACTTGAGTATGTGCTGAAGGTCGCCGTAGCCAAAGATTGGTAATAGTGTTGATATATATATATATATATATGTGTGTGTGTGTGTGTGTGTGTGTGTGTGTGTGTGTGTGTGTGTGCTTTGATCGCGTTGTGTTATTTTGCATGTATTTGACATCAGCCTTATGTTGGACCTTGTTTTTAGTTTTAATTATGTATTAGGCTGAACGTAAGCGACAATTATTTTGCCCTGCCCAGTCTTTTTGTTGTCTACAACAATAATTTATATTATATTATATTATATTATATTATATTATATTATATTATATT
>JAHWFP010201334.1:0-21781 GCA_023313725.1 Lithobius niger | reverse complement strand
ATGAAGGTGAAGGAGATGAGAAAATATGGATGAGCGAAAGATTTCAAAAAGGAAAAAAGTATAGAATAACAGGCTTTTGATAAATTAACGAGATTAACTTAATACGACGATTCGTATTTTTTGTACATGTGAAAATAGTTACATCGTGTTCATGGATTTTAAGTTGTGTTGTGAAATGTTTTCATAATTTTGGTTAGCGCTCACTGTACTTGTGGAGGAGGGGCGCGTGGTGCAGGTAGTTGCAGCACAATATTAATTAGTAGACCCTAGAGTTACCTCAAGCAGCCTTGATAGCATGCTTAATAATTAACTCTGTACCATGCTCACCCACCAGGGAGTGCTACATTCAGTAAACGGTTATTGAAAGGACGACGCTCCTCCTTTAGGGTGCTACCTGTTCTAATTCAACTGCTGTTGTTGTTACTTTCTGTGTGCACATCTTACGGTGTATCGACAGGGTTCGTCGCATGCAGCATGACTGGTTCCAGGACGTCGCATCGGCACGCCGGTGCCAAGAGAGACTCCCGTTCTTTGGTCATTGGTCACGGTACGGTTCCGGTACTCCTTCTGCCTGCAGTGCCATCTCCTGGCAACATGAAACTACTCCGTCCTGCCTTTACCTGCAAGAACCATAGAGTCTAGTCCTTGGCTTTTAATAATGTCTGTTACTACAATTGATTGTTTAAACCTGATGTATTTAACGTTCCCATTCTTGTAACAATACAGATTTGATGTATCCCATGTGCTCGTGCCGATTGTTACCTGCCCTTAACGACCAACTTAGGGGTAGTAACTAAGTGAAGCCCTTTGTGGCAATCCAACCAACAACCCTAGCCGTTCTTGACCTAAACCATTTTCGGCCTACTTATTTACAACCTTTTTCTCCCCTTTTACTTTGCCGCCCCAATTATTACTTTACTTATTTAGGGATCACTTAGTCACGAACTCATCACCAACCTTGTAAGTCGTAGCAATTGGCGGACGAGCACATCGCCATCAATTTAATTATTAAACCTGGACCAAAATGGTAGAAAGGTAATTCTTGACTCAGTCTCATCCTTAACTTAAAGTTAGTCCAGTGTGTAAACTGTCTAATCATTACCATCCGTTGATACAAAGGGTGTGACACGAACCTACGAAACAACCGTGCCACACAGTTCATTACAAAGCTTTAGACTTCGCAATTTTAAAAATTGAAAGACTTTTGCAACTTTTATTTGTCGATTGTATTAACTTCAGGGCTAAAGAGGGCGGAAACTTTCGTGCCCATTGACTCTCAATTGAGCGCAGTTTGACAGCCCAGGAGCACAAATTGCACCGTTGTTCCCTCTACCTCTCCCCCACCCTGACCTTCGATCCCTGTCTGTCATGGGCGACTCCTATCGCCATCTCTTTCTAATTTGGGCATAATTTGTGTATAATTAGACATAATTTGAACATACTTTCATCCACTGCTGGCATGTAGGGTTGAAGGTTACAAGATTAGCTCGCCAGAACTTTAGCATCAACAGATACACAATAAAAGCACTTTCATCTTAAAATTTTCTATTTGCTGTTCGAAACTTTCTCAAGGATAAAAACATACAGGGTGTCCCAAAAGTAAGGGAGTCACCCAGGTGGTATACCCGGGTGATATACCGGGGATTTTTTTTTTTTTGTTCATCATAAGAAACGAGGATGGTACACCATCAGCATGAACAAAGATAAAAATCCCCAGTATATCAGCAAGAACACTCGGTAAATCACCTGGGTGACCCCTGACTTTTGGGACACCCTGTATAACAAAAATGCTGTAAAAAACAGTACAGAAGCACTAATTTGCTCTAACCAGCTTACCCCTATAATGACGTTCCGGCTTTAGTTATAAAATAAAAGTAACCATATTTTTCGCTTCGCTCACTATATTGGCGTTGATCCATGCTTCATCGTTTCTTCGTTCATTAGAGCCAAAAATCGTTGTGCTGGTTATTTGGACTCAAGCTAAATGCGCAAGCTACTTGCTCAGTTCGTTCATCACGTTCCTTAGCACTGTTGCATTTTATCTACATCTTTCAAAACGTGTACGATTTGTTTGTTCGCGTGCATGTGCGACGCATACTCATCCAGACGTATGCCCCTTACGAAGGCAAGAGTATCGCCGAATGAACGATTGAGCGACCAAAAGTGACAAACGCGTTGTAAAGGTTTATAACACGTAGAAATCACTTGCTTTGCTCGCTCAATCGACGTACCTTGCTTCAGAAACACGAATGTTTGACAACCTTTTAAAACCTATAGGACTCCTTTTTCCATGCATTCAGCCAGTTGAAGCAAACCCTATACGTTTTAGGATCTATGTGTGGTTTTGCTGCCATGAGTATAATGAAAACTATGTTGTCCTTTTTACGTTTTTTTATAACCAAATTTTTTTTCACAAGTTTGCCTCAACAGTTTGCCTGATCGAACTTTGACGTCATAATCAGTTTTCAGAGCAGTTTTTTTTTTTGCGTATTTGAGGGTAAAAAATTCAAGTTACAGCTGAGAAAATAGGGCTAACCGAAGTGTAATGAAATTATCTATTATTTGACGCCTCTCATCATTGTAGGTGCATTAATTCAAGAGGAGTAGAGGTACATGCACGCACGCACATCGTACCTTATTTTTGACATAGATTGTCCACTTTCTAAGGTGTGCCAAGGAGACTACTTGAGCAAATCTTTTACGGCCTCCGCTCACTGGGCAACCAGATCGTACGGCCAGTGGTCGGCGTGGCCAAAAAACACAGCGATGTGCCGCGCAGCCACACGTCCGTTTTTCATTGATAATTCTCGATCACGTGGTGAAAAATGAACACGGAGCAAGTGTGGTCACCCTGTAGTCGCCTGCACGCCGCTCGGGATCCCAGTAGCCGCTGCGACTGTCTGGCCACTACGGCCAAGTGTGCGTTGCTACATATAACGTAAGCATTCTCGTTGGCCGCAGCGACCCGCGCGGCTTGACCGCCGTGTGCGCGGGGGTTCTTAAAGTGTGTAATTTTATTTTTATTTTATTTTATTTTATTTTATTTTATTTTATTTTATTTTATTTTATTTTATTGTAAGCAGTAACGGGCCAATTCAATTTGGGTGGATCAATGAATTAATCTCTGAGTTGGACTAACGGTAAGTCAAGTCATTTTCATTTCTAGCTAATTTCTATTGAGAAACAACACTGGTTTCTCAATACCAATTCAATACCAACTCAATACCATTCATACCAATTCAAATTCAAATTCGTAAATCAAATTCAATTTCAACCAGGTCAATGAAATTGTAGTGCTATTCATAATACAAGTCAATTCATTGACATGTTCTTTAAGTTAATATTTCAAACCCATTCCAATCCGATCATTTAGCTACTTTTTCTTTTTCATTCTGACAAATCAATTGCAGTTCATCAACTTCTGCTTGATCCAATCTCAGTTCCGTACAATTCCCTGCCAATTCAGTAAACATTATGAGCAACTCCACCCAAGTCAACCAAATTTCTGCAAAATTTCGGAGAAATTCTGGCTAAATTTAGGAAATTGTCTTGACTTTAAACGATTTTGGTGGGATTGGGGCTAACAACGGGAAACTGACTTGATATGTTGAGAAATTGGTCTGAATTGGTTGTAACTGCTAACCGTTGTAGGTGCATTAATTCAAGAGTAGCGGTACATGCACGCACCACATCGTACCTTAACTTTGACGCAGATTGTCCACTTTCGAAGATGTGCCAAGAAGACTACTTGAGCAAATCTTTTAGGGCCTTCGCGCACTGGGCGACCACATCTTGCGGCCAGTGGTCGGCGTGGCCAAAAAAACACGCCAAGTCCAACAGCGGCCCTTCCCTTCTCCCGACTGCAATCAGAAAAAAATTATACTATGTAAAATATTCGTCGGCACAATTATAGGCTACTTAACGAATTGGTCCATTCATTAAAGCAACATACCGCCTGCCTTATAACCTTCCGCCTGCCTCACAACACCCACGCGACGATCACATCCGCGTATTAACCACAGCAATGGTCAACTGAGACGGTAGCTTCGTTCCTCGCAATGAAAATCATAGCTACTGTCTCAATTGGCATTGCGCCTAATAGTCCAGCCACCGTGAACCCATTGATCGTGTCGTCAAAAACCGGAATGATTCTTGTATTTTAAAATCATAATTTATAATTTTCTAGACTAGTGTCTTATAATTTTGCTTCGGCGATCTATTGGAATAGTTATTTTAATTTGTACCGCATTAGTCTATTAGATTGTAGATCTCATGGTAATTATTAGAAAATTAGTAGATGTACACACAGATGAAACGTCATGAGTATTGTACGCGCGCAATGCATGATTTATTGACGGATCGTTAGTAAATAAAATTCCATTATATTCAACAGAAAAACTCCTAGACGCCACATTTTAAAACGTTTTTTAGCAAGGGAAAGACTAACGGTAAGTAATTGGGGCCGTACTTGATGTGGAGGATCGAGAAAAATGGCGCTGGGAGGTATATCCCTTTAATTTGAGCTTCTTACTTTTGAAGGGCATTCCTGCCTAACATGCTGACAGGCTTGCACTACAATGCTCCTGCTACGTGCTCATTGTCGTTGGATTGGAATTTTGTTTGTTGAGAATATAAACAAAAATCACAATACGCACAAATCGATGCTACGGTGAAATCAAATCAGACAAAACAAAACATCTCAAATCGAATCATACTCAAGTCATCTCCATGCACGCATTGTTGTCCCGAGGAATGACTTGGCAAGCCAACGCAAACTGCGTGGAATATGCAATACAATACTGATGGCCATGAAGTCAGTAATTAAGGCAGCATTTTATGTCTGCAGCTACCGAAGTCAATTCAGTTGTATTGACGTAAACATTAATTCCATCAATTCATTATTTGGAACTGTTTTAATTTCAACTCAGCTCCACCAATTCCACTGAGACGGAATTGAGTCAATTAATTCCAAGTTAGGAATTGCCTAGTGACAATCAACTGGTCGCCACGGCCCACATCACATTTTGGGGCCTGGGACTAGCTACAACAGCGGCCCTTCCCTTCTCCCGACTGCAATCAGAAAAAAATTATACTATGTAAAATATTCGTCGGCACAATTATAGGCTACTTAACGAATTGGTCCATTCATTAATTTGAGCTTCTTACGTTTGAAGGGCTTTCCTGCCTGACATGCTGACAGGCTTGCACTGCAATGCTCCTGCTACGTGCTCGTTGCCGTTGGATTGGAGTTTTGTTTGTTGAGAATATAAAAAAAAATTGCAATACGCATAAATCGATTACTTTACTCATAGTCCTCATAACTTAGTTGGTGAAAAAATGTTTCAGATGGTGCGGGGTCCCCTGAGTGGCCAGGCCTGGGTACCACGGGTCCACTGGACCCCCCTGTTGTGGGGCCTTTCTGGTCGCAAGTGCAGGCGAAACTCCATATGGCAAACGTGATTACTAAACAAATTCAGACAAGCTGTCTTTTGGACTGGGTTTTCCTTTTATGCTTTTGCAAAGGAAAAAGGAAAATAAGCCATACAGCGAAAATCATACACTAGAAATTGCTGCGAGTTTTGGCAGTAGTATGATAGTAGGGGATTCGACGAGGACAGAAGACAGACAAACAAGATGGCTGCCCCCATGTAAATCAGAAGTGCCACTATTTTGGTTGGAAGAAGACCATCATTTTGGAATGTCTTGACGTCACATCGAGAATGACATCACTTCCTATCTTTAAAGGAACCGGAAGTGCCGCTATAACGTAGAGTGAAACGGGAAGTGCCGCCATTTTCCTAAGATCCCCCCCCCCCCGTTTCAGTTTCAATTTCCAAAATTATTTAAAATGTCCATAACTCGGGAACCGCTGGTCCTAGAGCAAAACCGAGCGAAATTTAGCCACTCTTTCAGGAACCCCAGTAGTGGTCCGACCTAACTGATGATTCCGAGTTCCGTAATTTTGGGAGTTGGCCCACCCCAAAAACTCGTGAACCGTCAGTCCTAGAGCTAAACGGTTCGGAATTTAGCATCCCCGGGCTGCCGTATGCGTGGTCCTCCCCAGAATTCGGGTACCATCATTTTTGGCAAGTTAGCCCACCCAAATAACTCGAGAACCATTGGTCCTAGAGCAAAACCGTTCGAGATTTGGCTTTCCAAGGCTGTGCCATATGCGTGGGCCTCCCCGAACTATTTACCGGGCGGCTGCCACCGAGTTCATTTTGTAAATAACTGGCTGTAACTCGGGAATCCGGTCTCCCCTTCGGTCGGGCTACCGCGAAGTTCATTTCTCTGTCAACTGCTACTGGCTTCCTCCTCGTATCATCGGGATACTGAGCCCTCCCCCGCGTCAAAGCTGCATTTATTGCAGGAATAGAATGGGATGGGATGGTATTGTAGGAGATGGGTTGGCAATAGGACGGGGCACGACCACCTGCCCACCTTGGTCGGACCTGTCAGAGACCGAAGTGCTCCGATGGTATAGCCGGCTGTGTGGGAAATGCGGATTAAAGCCTAAGAACGTCTAGGACCGAAATAGGGCCGCGTAGGACGATCCCTAGGATGCGGGTGTTGAATTCTGCACGTTTCGTAGGTGAGGGGCTTGGGTTTGCTCGGGTTCGAGGGGTGGTTCACACCCCACAATGGGTCTATTGCCACAGCCTCCGCAGTCAAAACCTCCTCCCAGCTCGGAATCTCCACCCCCTGCTCGAGCCAAATTGTGGGAAATGTTCCCAATATCTTATCCCAGCCCGCCTCTTCTACTTGTACATACACTCCAGAATCTTCGACAGCTCTATCTTCGCTTCATCCGCAGTTATCTCAGCAAATGCCTCCTCCCGAGTGAAATTCTTCGCCCCCTGTTGGAGCGGTATGGGGGTGATTATTGGAGTTGCCGCTTTTCCCCGGCACTTGCGTTGATAGGGTGAACCATTACGGTATCTCTTCTCACCTCGTCTCTTCGACCCGTACACACGCTCCAGAAACCTCTCCCATTCTATCTTTGATTCCTCTGCAGCAATCGCAGCTAATGCCTCCTCCTTCACCCCAGTCGCCGGGTCAAGCTGCCGCGGAATGAGGGGAGATGAATCTTTGGGACAGCACCCACATCGATTGGGGAAATCACTCCGGTATTGAGTCTCCGACTGCATCTTCGAGTTACGGGTTAGTTGGTAAGTCCTGTATAAGCAGCTTTTGCTTTATATATGAAAAGTTTTTCAATCGACCCTGTGCAACATCTCGAGGAAGTGCGGACATGCGGGCTTGATGCAGGAACCGCTGGTCCTAGAGCAAAACAGCTCGGGATTTAGCGTCCCCGAGCACGTCCTATGTCGCCACTGAGTTCATTTTGCAATTAACCGACCGTAAGTCGGGGACCGCTGGTTCTAGAACGAAATGGGTCGTGACTTGGCTTCCTCGAGTGTACCCTATGCCACCACCGAGTTCTTTTTAGCAATTTACCAGCCGTAACTTGGGAACCGCTAGTCCTGGAGCGAAACAGATTGGAATCTAGTCTCCCTTAATTGAATCCCACACCCCGGTCACTATCGGATGGCTACCACCGAGTTCATTTTTTAGTTTCCCCGTATCATCGGGTACCGAGCCCTTTATTAAAATATTATAGTACGGCCAAGCAATATTGCCTGCACAATACCTCGTCGACTGCTTGTATCCTCCTCGGGTTCCAGACAATTTTCCTATTTTCGAGGTAACTGTAGAGTTTTAAGCCGAACAAATCGAAGTACAAGGCACACGAACCCCCTGTTAGGTAATACGCAGTTCAGTGAGTTCCATCCCTGTCTCACGAGTCCTGCAAGTTCAGTATAGCACATTCGGACGCTCTGGGACACGCAGGGAGCAGGTCTTTCGAATAAACTCCTCTGAATGTGTGGATAACCAACATTTTAGCGTATCTGGTGAGGTTCAATTTCGTTAAGGCCCTGTTCATGGGAACCCCGGCTTCAGATAAAATCTGTGACCACACCGTCGGATTTTTTTTTCTTCGCAGTCCCCCACCCGTTTTCGAAGCGGCTAGTGCTTCCATCTTGGCATTACGCCGCTTTATTTCTTCTAGCTGTCTTGAGTTAGCCTTGGAGTCATTGATGGCCTTGGCTATTCCTGCCGCTCCGCATCCTACTGCTCCGGGGGTGGCGAGGATTGAGAGAAGCAGGGGAAGAAAGCCTCCTTTCTTGACTTGCGTACGCGAGAATTTCAGATTCAATCCCCGGCCCGTAGCTCGAGCGTTTCGAATTCTCGACTGCTGCAATTTGGTGACCGGTAGAGATACGTTGGTCTTCTTCTTCAACTGAGAGTTGGACAGATGAACACTTGGTGTTTTTCTGGCCTTGAGTTGTCGAAGCATACCCCGCTTCTGGGAAACCGATAACTGAAGGGAGGTTGGGGAAAACATAATTGATGTACTTTTTATTTATCTTTTTCCCCCGCACTCACGTCATGACTTTGACTTTGCTCCTGTCCAATTGAGGGTCATAAGCCGTTCGCTGATAACCAAGGCGTAGCAACGAGTTCTGCCGGTACTTGAGCCCCGAATTTAAATCTCAGAGTCACATTAATCACGCTTGATTTAAGCCTCTCGTTCTGTTTTGAGCAGTCAATGGAGAGCAGCGGAAAGATCTTACCAAAAGTTGAAACATCGAAAGCGAGTCCCGTTACCGGCTTACCGTAATACTGCTTCCTAAAGTTGAATAAGTCTTGATACATGTTCGAGATGTTTCCGCTGGCAAAATCTCCATTCATGTCGAGAAAGGGATATCGCTCCAAGTTCAAAGTCACGTGCGCGTCTGTTAGACTGCATTGATCGAAGACTGCCGGATTTTATTTCTGATCCGTTTCCCTCGCAGTCTGGAACCCGATTATTACGTATCTCGGCTTCTCGATAGAACTCGTCGTGATGAATCTCCAAGTGCAGATAGTTGTGGTGGGCAAATCTAGCATGTCCGAGTACCAGTGTGTGAAAGCCATTGGTACGGTGATTCTGGCATCCACTAACTCCTACAGCCTATTCTTCTGCGTGTCCGAAGGGGTTACGTGGGGAGCCAGGACACTTGCTCTAGAACTATCTTCTCCGGGGCTACTCCGGTGTCTTGGAAGATGGCATTCATATCCGCAGCCCGTATTAGAATCAACGTTTGCTGAACCCCGTAAATCGCTTTCGTGTAATCTTCGAAGAATCCCAGGCGATGGGAGAGCGAGATGGTATAAGCGAAAGATCCTTTTGGGGAGTGGGCGCTTAGAAGGACGACTCTCTTGTGTTTGAAGATCGAACTCGTTCCATCTTTGGCCGTACTGGTGCTGGCACCGTCCAGGCACCATCCCCTTTTCGCTACGTGGGCTTGTTCTTGCGGGCCATAGGAGACGATTCCCTTAATGGTGCTAGCAAATCTGGGGTGATTGACCTCGTCCACGGTCTTGTCCCCTATCTGGTACTTGATGTTCGATAACAGGTAGGCTATCGCGTTGTTTACGAGAGCTATCTTGTCGGTGGCCGCGTAAGCCAACTCGTCGCTCGCTTTTACCAGGGCACCTTTCACGTACAGGTAACTCTGGTGAGGATGGGTGAAGGGATCCTGGTTCTTAGTTCACGCTGTTCAAGTTCATCCCGACTATCGGGGTGTAGTCGTGGTGATTATACTCTACCACGAACTCGTCCAGGGTAAAAGGCTCCTGGACGTTTAGGTATCCTTCTACGGGATCCATTTCGCATTGGAGATGAGACTATCGAGATAGGCCGCGTTCGATGGAGTCAGGACTTGATGGCGTTTAGCTCGGGATTCGGCAGGGGTCGAGGATTGTTTTTGGCAGATGGTTTGCTGAGTTTGAAGTCCAACATTTAATGGATATTGATTATACCCTTTTATATGCATAAAAAATTTCATCTACCGCTTCCTCAAGTGCAGTCTCACAGTCACAGTCTCGCCCCTCAAATTAACCGGACGATCATCCTGGTTGGTAAGCCACATTCTGATTGAGTGAATGGCGTTGCTGGTTACTGGTAAATACATCAATTTGTGAGGGGATTGCACTATCTTGTATCCCAGTGTGCAGTTCGGAAGGAAGGAACTGTCATAAACTGTCATTAAGTGTCATTAACTGTCATAAACTTCATAAACTGTCATTAAGTGTCGGTTGCCTCGACCCTTTCACGTAAGTATTGCCTGCCAGATCGCAGTGTACCAAGACGGAATTGACATTAAGGACGTTGCCCGTGTTCTGGGCAATGCTGATACCATGTACGTACACTTCGCTTTCGAATCCGAATAACTTCTTCACGGTTGTCGGGTCGTCAGCGGAGAAATCTACCTTGTATTGTTTGTCTGTGATATGCAGCTCTCATTTCAGAGTTTTGGGGTTGCTGATGATACGGATGTAGGAGGCGTCGTTCGGGACATCCCAGTGATGACGCTTCTGCAGCTTCCCATAGATGTATTTTTCTATCGCTTCTACTTCGTAGGAATCCTCCGAGATAACGAGTTTCGTCCACTCCCTGCCGTTGTTGTGGAAATGTGTCCGAGTCGAAAGCTTTCACGTTCGGAATGGAGTTGTACGTTTCCAAGTTGACCAGGGCGATCTCTCATACCTCCGCGTTGTCCGCGAGCAGTAGACGACTCAAAAACTTGGTGGTGAAATCCGCGGTGTTCGAAGAAAGAACTATGGACGAGGTAGGCATCGTTCCAGATACGTCGCACGAAACGAAAGTGTCTTGAATGGTCTTAGGCATTTAAAAATGCTCTTTAGCCCTTTATTGGTTTTGTTTGCTCGATTTTCTAACATCTCCCAAACTCTTCGATCAATTTGCCGTGCTCGGCATCTGATAAAAGACCGTTAGCTTTCAACCCCATGTAAATGTGCACTATTTCCTGGTCTAGCGAGGTGTTCCCAGCATCTCTCTAAGCCCTCATCAGTTTCAGTCTTTCGCACTGGTCGTTCGGGTCTTTGTAAAACCGGTATCTTTCCCCTCATCGAGCCGGCCGCTTAACGGACTTAACACTCATTGTGTATCCTTTCCCTTGTCGAATCGGTTACTGGAGTCCCTTCTCTTTCCAAATACCGGTTTAATGAAAGTTGCTTACTTGTAACTGGCGCTCGATTTCAGTCTCTTAGACTCGGGATCGTGGTCTCTGTAGACCGTGCTACTTCTCCTGAGAATATCGTGATAATCCAACAGACTTGGGTGATCCTCGGTTGGTTTATGAGGGTTCTTGAGCATGATCAACTGCCACAACTCGTCAGTGCTCCTTTTCACCTTTTCCCTCCCACTAATTCGTCGTTCCGTTCGAAATCCACGTCCGCTGAACCAATCTAGTACGGTTTAGTTTCCAGGTCATACCTTATACCAAAAGTGGGGTCAGTGAGGGTCTCTCTCAAACATGCTTAGGTACTCGGTAGCTAGCGGTCCTAGTTGCACGGTGTAATGTTCCACTGGAACCGTGGGTTCTAATTAGACATGATGTTCACACTGAATGAAAGGACAGACTAAAACTGGCAATGGACGTTTATTAACTTGAGTACAATTCTTTATATAGCAATTGTCATGTGACATTGGGTCACATGATATGTATGGTGCGACATGCATGGATAGACTATGGCAACTGTGGGAGCTGTTAAGGTCAGCTGTGAAGGTTAACATTTGAGGAAGCTACCCTCCCAGTGTGGTTTACACACAAGTGACGACAAGCCACCACAATGGAACCCACTAAAAAAAATCTAATACTACTGAAAAAAAACAAGTATTGTCATTAGATTTTTAGTCACTCTAATTTTTATCTGTTGAGAGAGGAAAAAAATGTTTCGCTTTCTGAAAAGAAAATAAAGCTGCACCTGCGAAACCTAGACCCCCCCCTTATTTAAACAAAACAAAATGCTTTAAATTCGAAGAAACTTGAAAACTCGTTTCTTGACAACCCTTGTATTTGAATAGTGTTGAATCTGGTTTGGTTTTAATTCTTGAATCCATTTAGTTGAGTTTCCTTTTTGGTTTTTAGATTTCAACAATCGTGATGATGGTTATGGCAATTGAAGCTAAAGTTGAATTTGTCGGACGAACACTCGTCCTGAATGGTTATTTCTGCACACGAGCCTATTTGTGCTCAGAATAGGTTGGTCGTTGTGCAGTGGAAACATGAAAATAGAAAAAGAAGAAAGTTTTAAAACCGTGGAATCAGTTTTCCACACGGATAACGAGAACAACACAACAATTAAAAATTTCGATTATTTTCAAATACAAATAACGTGAACGCGACACTTTTCCTATTTAAAGGAACATTTTAAAACCGTGGGATCCATTTCCCACACGAACAACCTGAAACAAACATAAAGATTAGTCTGTCAAAAAAAAATGGTTTGCTATTGTTTTAATTTGATGATGTGTCGTAAATAGCGAGCTTGTCCGGAGCTCGACGGATTCTCTTTGGACGTTCAGTTGTTTTTGGATTAGAGTGCACAGAAGCATCAACAGATGGCGCACCCTTACGCTTTTTGGACTTCATTTTTGACAGAGAGACTTCCGATATGCTAGCTTTAGGTGGTGACACCCTAGCAAGTATCGGAGGTGCTTCGCCAACTGGCACTCTAATCTCTGGAGCGCTGTAATTTTGTGCCAAGGCGGAAACCTCATCATCGATAACGCTTTCGGGATCAATGACGTCATCGGACTCGTTGTCTGCCAAAACGGGTGATTTTGCCTGATTGCGTGCGTACGTGACATTTTGCCCTTGCGGATCAGGTGATTTTGGTCAAAGTTGGCATAGCGACTGAACTTCTACTGGATTGGCCCTTCGATTTCCGACGCTGGTTGGTCAATTCAGCTGACGTGTCAACTGAATTCGGGAAACCAATCGAATTTCGCTTGCAGACATGTTTCTGAAAATCTGCACTCTTGTGTAATTTATTCATGTTAGAATTCTCTCTGCAAACTGTTGGAATTGCTGCATTTTGAGTACCATCTTTAGATAACTCAGAAATTAACCTGGCTCGAAGCTGGTCACGATGTTTGGCTACAACCTTCTGTTCGTCATTAAGCACTTCGTATATTAGGTGAGGCATTCTAGATTTTACGACCCCACTAGACCAGTCTTGAGTTTGTTCGACTAAAGTCACGGTACCACACCGTGTCTCCAACGCTATAATGTTTAGACACACGATGCTTAGTGCTTTCAACTTGCTTTTGCTGACTCCTTTTAACGATTGACGCTGGGTCAGGGTACAGCAAGTCTATTTTAGATTTAAGCTCTCGGTTAAAGAATAATTTAGCTGGTGTTTTCTGGGTGGTCGAACTTACGGTAATTCTACTCGATTTTAAGTAGGCATTTATACTTTCTTGGATCGTCAAACCATCACGACGTGAGCTTTTATATACGCGTTTGAAATTCTTAACAAAAATTTCTGCCTGTCCGTTCGTTTGAGGAAAGTTAGCAGAGCCGCGTAAATGCTGGATTCCGTGTAATTTAGTCCAGTTCTTAAATTCCTCACTCGTGAATTGCGGTCCATTGTCGCTGACAAAGGAATCGAATAAACCGTATTCGGCAATGTGGTTATTTAGGATCTCGATAACTTTTTCAGACGTGGTGCTCTTCATTTTATGAACGAATGGTATTTTACTATGAGCATCCACAAGTATAAAAAACATATAGTTATCCATCGGGCCAAGAAAATTGGCGTGATAGCGGGAATTTGGTTTGGTCGGGTACTCCCATTTATGTTTTGGGCCCGAAACTTGCGCATCTTTGAACTGCTGACAATTGTGGCAAGATTTAACTTTCATTTCGATATCGCTATCGATTTTCGGCCACCACACCTTCGCCCTAGCCAAGCTTTTAAACTTCACTATACCTAGGTGTGCGCTGTGGAGATCTCTAAGTATCTGTTTACGTAAAACCGACGGAATGACGATTCGATGACCCCCGAAAAGAGTATCAGTTTCGATTGAGAGTTCACCGCGATGCGTGAAGTAAGGAAGCACGTCGGGATCATCACAAACGGCTAAGGCTGTACCGATACCACGTTTCGGCCTCACCGATTCAGTACCGATACCAATACCTGTGGTACCGGCAGGATCGATACCAATACCGATACTCCCCCTCCCCTCCCCCCTAAAGACTTGTGCAAAACGAAACAATTCAAAAATAGAAGAATCGTCATAAACATAGCTAGCCTATTGTTAAGCTTTAGTCGTATCTTCACGATTTACATTTTAACACACTTTTAATATTGGTAAAAAAAAAAAGA
Source organism: Lithobius niger (assembly GCA_023313725.1). Lineage (NCBI taxonomy): Eukaryota > Metazoa > Arthropoda > Chilopoda > Lithobiomorpha > Lithobiidae > Lithobius > Lithobius niger. Next base: position 7,540 of record JAHWFP010201334.1, on the reverse strand, counting down.
CAACATGCAAATTTTAAAAAATATAGAGCACTTAATCATCACTTCTGAATACGGCAAAAATATTGTGCACATATTTCCATGGGTGTGTTTAAGTCAAATGTTAGCGGTATCAAACTCGGGGGCTTGGTACAAAATATGCCCGGGCCCAAAAAAAAAGCGTACCCCCACGAGTGCCACACCAACAACAATAAGAGTAATACTATTGTCGTTGGTGGGGTGCTTGCGTTTTTTTTTTTTTTTTGCCAGCGTATTTTGTGCCAAGCCCGTGGTATCGGAGGGAAGTATCGGGCATATTTTGTCACCACCGAATCAGTACCGATACCATGGTATCGGTCCCGATACCGATGCTGGTATCGGTATCGGTACAGCCTTACAAACGGCAGGCCAACCACGATTAACGTAGCGATAGAATTTAGATAAGATTTTATCTCGCTTACTTTCGTCAACTAACATGTCATTAAGCAAAGGCAAATTGGATATTGTTTCCAATGCAAGAACATGGTATTGTTCCTCAGCTTCCTCGAATTCCTGATCATTAGGCAATGGAAGCCGAGACAGTGCATCTGCTGTTAAATTTAGCTTGCCTGGTATATGTTCAAATTCATATGTATAGGCATTGAGCATAACTGCCCAAAGTTGAACACGCGCAGCTGCCATTTGTGGTATTCCCTTCTTAGGACCAAAAATCCAAATTAATGCCTTCTGATCAGACTGCAAAATGAATTTTTGACCATAAAGATATTCATGGAATCTCTTGACTCCCCACGCCACGCTCAAAGCTTCTCGGTCGAAATGACTGTATCCCTGTTCTGTTTTAGTTAGTTTTTGGGAAGCAAAAGCAATGGGGCGTGATTCACCATTAGGCATAACATGCATCAAGCACGCTTCTACCCCGTAGGGAGATCCGTCACAAACTAGTTTCAGTTTAGGATTATAGTGTACCAAAACTTTGCTTTTGACAAACAATTCCTTAACTTTGCTGACAGCTTGGTCACACTCTTTCCCCCACACCCATTTGACTTTAGGGCTCAACAGCCGGGTAACTGGAGAAAGAATGTGCGCAAGGTTTGACAAGTATTTAGAATAGTGGTTAACAAAACCTAAGAAACTTTGTAGTTCTTGAATGCACGTTGGATTTGGTGCGTTTGTAACAGCCTCAATGACTTCCGGGAGCGTGTGTAGTCCTTCCGCATTGATCATATGCCCTAGGTATTTTAACTCTGGCCGCGATAGTTTGCACTTATCGATCCTAAGTCTTGCTCCGTTTTCCTGTAGAGCATTTAACAACATTCTAAGTGAGTCGTCATGCTTTTCCCCCTTCTCACTTACAAGGATGTCATCGTAAAATGGGGAACATTTAGGAATTCTGCTAGTATCTTGAAAACCACAACAAAAACACGTTTACCACCCCCAAAGAACACAAAAAGGTCCTACACTAGGACCTTTTTGTGTTCTTTGGGGGTGGTAAACGTGTTTTTGTTGTGGTTTTTAAGATGCCTTTTAAATACCACTGTGACTACCGGTTGCCGGTGTTTTCGATTCTGCTAGTAATTTGAGTCATAACTCTTTGGAAAATTCCTGGGCTAGATGTTAGGCCCAAAGGAACTCACAACCAACGAAAAAGTCCTAAAGGGGTGTTAATAGTCAGTGCTGCTTGCGATTCGCGATCTAGTTCAATTTGCAAAAACGCATACTTAAGATCGATAAGGGAAAACGTATCGCTACCAGCTAGTTCACTGAAAAGTTCTGCAGCTGTGGGAACCGGGTAATGGTCAACCTCGAGCTGAGGATTAGCGGTGGTCTTATAATCCCCGATAATCCGGATCTCACCGTTAGCTTTATGCACGATCACGATCGGCGTCGACCATTCCGAGGTTTCCACTGGCTCTAGAAACCCCAAGCCAACCAAGCGTTCAATTTCTTGGTTAACTTTTTGCTTAAGCGCCAAGGAATTGGACGCACTTTGCAGTAAACGGGTTTAGCATCCTCCTTCAGTTGAATTTTTGCCTTGAAGTTCTTGAACTTGCCCATACCCTCGCTAAAAAGTTCAGAAAATTCCTTTAACAATTTCGGAAGTATCAAGAGTTGGTGTTTTAACCTTAACTTTTTTAACTTGCCTGACTTTGGTCTGGAGGTCATAATAGGGATTCATGTTGGGTCGAAAGATAGAAAGCCAATCTTTCCCTATTAAGGCAGGTTTATACATTTTAGAAACAAGAGCTTCAAGGTTTTCCGTTTGCCCGTTGATTTTGACTTCAAGACTAATTGAATAAATGGTGTTTTCCCTGCCTTGCGTATAGGAAAGAATAGAATAAGGACTGGTTTTAAGTGGACAATCAGAAAACTATTTGGGGTGCCACTCAATAGGAATTATTGTGGCGTCGCAGCCAGAATCTAATTCCATTTGCAGTTTTACACCATTAAGCCTTACTGGCATCCACCACTTGTAAATACGCATTGAGTTTACAACAATAGCAATCTTGTTAACATCAACAGGGACTGAGGACAGTTCAGGATCGTTAAACAGTTCTACCATGTTGTTTTGCAACAAATAATCGTCTTCAGATTCGCTATCATTTTCAGAATCATGTTCCGAATTTTCGACCTCACTATCGGAAGCATTGTCACTGTCGGTTTCACGCTGAAGCCTATGCACTTTCTTTTTGTAGCCATATTTACTTTTAGGTCTAGATTTAGACTTACTTACGGAACTAGTTGTTTTTACCGGTTCAGCAGCTTTGAAAGGTTTAGTTTTGCTGCTTTGCTTACATACGGCTTTTAGGTGTCCTTTTGTATGGCACCTACGACAGATATAGTCGCGGTATTTGCACCTAGGCTTAACATGTCCGGAACGCCCGCAGCAGAAGCAGGTTACATCCTTGTTGAAATTAGGTTTATTCCGCTGCTTGGGTTTGTGAGAAACATAATTTACCGATCTAGAATGAGATCTAATTACTTCTTGGTCGAACTCGGCTGATTCAAGCGATAAACCTAAAGATGTTGCTGCTTTTAGGTCTAAAGTTTGCTTGAGTAATTCCCTTTGAATCGTTTCCGATTTTATTCCCCCAATTAAGCGGTCCCTAATCATTTCACCTGTAATATCAGTGATGCTAGAAAATTCGCAAAATTTGGTGAGAATTTTTAGCGCTGCTAGGTATTCGCTAACGCTTTCATCGGTTTTCTGGGCTCTTCGGAAAAATTTAATTCTCTCAGATACAACTGACGGGGCAGGTTCGACGTCATCCAATATAGTCTTAACCAAAACAGCATATGTCATTGAATTTGGAAGAGCTGGTGAAATGATGGTTAAAATCCTGTCGAACATTTAGGCCCCTACAGAAGCCATTAAAAAATCTACCTTCTCATCGTCAGGTATCTTTTTAACTTTAAAGTAATAACTTAACCTGTCAACATATTTTGCCCAGGTATCAGATTCACTTTCGAATTCAGCAAATAAATTGGCTGCCTTGCTAGCCATGTTTAAACTTTCGATAGAACTATTTAAATTCTCAGAATCTAAGTTTAAATCCTCTCCAGTAACAGAATTAACGTTTAAATCTTCAACTTCAGATTCGAAAAAATTCGTCATTTCAATGTTAACATTAGCGCTAGCGCTCGCTTCGTTTACATCTAAATTTCCGCTGCTAGCAGCCACTTCAGGTTTCAATCCGTTATCACCTGTTTTAGGCATAAGCCACGCAATAATTAAAAAATGCTTAAGCATACACAATTTTAAGGCATAAGCCTACACTGCTTTTAAAGCTTAAAGGCATAAGCCTACACTAAATTAATTCACTAGTTTAAACACCTAGATGAAACACAATTTCCTGAATAGTTTCCACATAACTACCGGAAGCAACTCGAGACTAATGGTTTCTCCTAACATCTAGGCAAGAATACTCAGTTAGCCTACCTAGCTTAAACTTAGTCTGCATTAAATAATTTAAATAACTAGGCTTTAGTTTGCATTAGCTCCTCCGAACTATTTACAAAACAACACGCTCGGCCTAAACAACGGCACTAACTGGTCCTCACTCGTTTTCTGTTGAAAGAAAAACGACTACGGTGGAAAAACTACACCGGCACAAACCAGCCCGAGTAAAGGCACGACAATAATGAATTCTCGAGGGGTAATTTAGTTGCATTTTTAACATGCGCTTCTGATTATAGTGCTATCAGTGTGACACTCCTACGCGTCGCACAGGACACAACCTTGGTAAAATTACCCTTTAAGAATTCACTTGCCTCCCTCGGTTCTGACATAAGGTACAATTTTTACACTAATCAAATAGTACCAAATAAGTTCAACAACCCAGTTGAATTGGAAAAATTTAAACATATTAGGACTACAGATTAAAACTAATCATTTCTGCCAAAAAATGAACATTTTTTAACTTACCGCAGGTTGGAGCACACCTGAGGTACTCTGCAGAAGCCTAAATTTTAAATTAAATGTAACATGTCTACTCCTAGATAGCCAAAGAAGGAATGGCACCCACTTCCTCGTCGCCAACTGTAATGTTCCACTGGAACCGTGGGTTCTAATTAGACATGATGTTCACACTGAATGAAAGGACAGACTAAAACTGGCAATGGACGTTTATTAACTTGAATACAATTCTTTATATAGCAATTGTCATGTGACATTGGATCACATGATATGTATGGTGCGACATGCATGGATAGACTATGACAACTGTGGGAGGTGTTAAGGTCAGCTGTGAAGGTTAACATTTGAGGAAGCTACCCTCCCAGTGTGGCTTGCACACAAGTGACGACAAGCCACTACACACGGTGTCGAGCAAAGAAGTCTCTTCCTCCAAGTATCTCATTCGAGCGCTCGGAGTCATGGCTTTGATTTGCTTGAGTAAAGCGTGGGTTAGTGCCCCCATAGAGCTAGATAACCGTCCTATCGCCCCGGCATTAAAAACCAGCTCGGATTCCGAGTCTTCCGTATCTCCTCCATCGTCCTCCCTATTATAACTGGGGCCAGTCGTGGCTTCTAAGGCCCTCTGAATGTTCCAAAGTTTTTCCCCGTGCTGTATGTGTTGTTTCTGTTGCCCGGCTTCGATATCCAGCAACTCTTTGATCTGGAGCTGACGGTGAGCGGCCGCCTCCTTGCTCTCTATCACTTGGAGTTTGGTCTGCTTTCGGATGGGGACCACGATCGGTTTGAAAATCTTTGTCAGGTGCTCCAACTCGGTGCCTCTTTCGAGTTTTGCGTCGCGGAATTTTCTCTTGAGACACTGTTTTAAAGCCTTGTACTGTTCAGAGAACTGATCCGACAGTTGCTGAGTTGCCATGGCTTTTTACTGATGGAAAAAATCGCTCGTCCACGTCAACCCAGACACAGGTTATCAACCCTTGAGAGAAGGGAGGTACAGACGCATGTTGGATTGAGTCTATTATCGAGTTGAAACGGGTTAGTTTCGACCCGTTTTGGACTTCGACATTGACGAGAACGAGTGATTGGGTTGACGAGAACGTGTGTTTGGGTTGACATGGATGTAAGTGTTTAGGTTGATGTGGACGTTGACGAGAACGTGTATTTGGGTTGACGAGAACGTGTGTTTTGGGTTGACGTCGACGTGATTGTTTGGGTTGACATGGACGCGAGCTTGGGTTCGAGTTGCGGGGTATGCTTCGATGGTTCGATGCTGAACATGGCAGCGGGGTGTGGGACTTAGTTAGGGAAACCAGATTAGATCCAATTCACTCTAGGATTCGCAGTTACCGAGTTACGGTCAGTTAATTGCAAAATGAGCTCGGCGGTGGTGTAGTGTGCACTCGGGGAAGCAAATCCCGAACCGTTTTGCCCTAGGACTAGCAGTTACCGAGTTATTGTCGGTTAATTATGAAATGAGCTCGGTGGCGGCGTAGGGCGCACTTAGGGGTGACAAATCCCGACCCATTTCACTCTAGGAGTAGCAGTTCCCAGTTACGGCCGGTTAATTGTAAAATGAGCTCAGCGGTGGTGTAGGGCACACTCGGGAATGCCAAATTCTGAGCCATTTCGCTCTAGGACCAGCGGTTTGCGCATCAAGCCCGCGGGTCCGCACTTTTTCGAGATGTTTTGCAGGGGCGATTGAAAAACTTTACTAACTTAACCCATAACTCGAAGATGCAGTTAGAGACTTAATACCGGAGTGATTTCACCAATCGATGCGGGTGCCGTCCCGAAGATTCATCTCCCTTCATTCTGTGCCTGCTCGACCCGGTGACTGGGGTGAAGATTTTTAACCGGGAAGAGGTTGCAGATTCGGGCAAAGCGGGAACTCCTCTCATTCCGCAGCTGCTCGACCCGGTTACTGGGGTGAAGATTTTAACTGGGAGGAGGTTGCGGATTCGGACAAAGCGAGAACCCCCTCGTTCAGCAGCTGCTCGACCCGGCGACTGGGGTGAAGATTTTACTAAGGAGGAGGCATTGGCTATGATCACTGCGGAGGAATCAAAGAAAGAACGGGCGAGCTTTCTGGAGCGTGTGTACGGGTCGAAGAGGCGAGGTGAGAAGAGATACCGGAATGGTTCACACTATCGACGCACTGCCATGGCAAAGCGGCAACTCCAATAATCACCCCCATACCGTTCCAACAGGGGGCAAAGATTGTCATTCGGGAGGAGGCATTTGCTGAGATAGCTGCGGAGGAAGCGAAGATAGAGCTGTCGAAGAATCTGGAGCGTATGTAGAGGTCAAAGATGCTGGCAGAGGAACAATATTTGGAACATTTCCGACAATTTCTGCAAAAATGGTCAAAGTAGTAACTTTACTTACCCCGATATGGCTCAAGCAGGGGGTGGGCTAACTTGTCAAAAATAATGGGGATGCTAAATGCCGAACCGTTTTGCTCTAGGGCCAACGGTTCCCAAGTTATTGGGGTGGGCCAACTCCCAACATTCGAGTACCGGAATACAGTTTGGTACCGGAGTACCGGAGTGGGACCCTAGTCGTGGGACCCCTTTGGTGGGACCCCTGGTGAGGTTCTTGAAAGGGTGGCCAAATTTCGCTCGGTTTTGTCCTAGGACCAATGGTTCCCGAGTTATGAGCCTTTGAAATAATTTCCGAAACTCCAACTCACACGGGGGGCCGCCCATCTTAGGAAAATGGCAGTACTTCCGGTTCCACTCTACATTATGGTGGCACTTCCGGTTCCTTTAAAGACAGGAAGTGACGTTATTCAAAGTGGTGGGCCGGATGTGACGTCAAGACCTTCCAAAATGATGATCTTCTTCCAATTTGGTGGCACGTCCGGTTTACATGGGGGTGGCCATCTTGTCTGTCTGTTCTTTGTCCTCATTGAACCCCCTGCTATCATACTACTTTCGTTAAGATTAAGTGACAGCCAGTATCGTGCACAATTAAAACACACAATTAATCACACTACGTTCCGGGAGGACAACCTCCCGTCTTCAGGTAAAAATAAACACTAAAACATTTTAAAAATTCATGGCAGTATCTGCCGAGTCTCCAAGTCTATAAAAACAAACCATTCAGGCATGGTCAAGGCCTAAAACTTTAAAATTTTTAAAATATTTAACATAC
>JAHWFP010201333.1:674-28872 GCA_023313725.1 Lithobius niger | reverse complement strand
TCCTGCCTGGTGAACGGTAAATTGTACTCCTCTAGCCCGTCGGAGCGAAAGTCTAGAGGGTGAGCCTCTTCACTACGCTTTATTCTGAGGAAACCAGGATCATAATGGTTATCACTCGAGACCTGCGCAAACGCAGACGCAAGACAGTCGGCGATATCCGGCACAGAAGATATCACGGTATTCGCCACCTTCAGCTGTGAAACCGGGGAAGGCACGGTCTTCCCCGAGATCTGGCGCACCTTCCGCCACACCTGCTGAGAAGGCGTGGAGCGCGTGATCGACGAAACATAAACCGCCCATGAAGCACGTCTAGCCTCACGGATGACAAACCTGGCACGGGCACGACAGCGCTTAAAGGCTACAAAGTTGTCAGCAGTTGGACTGACTGTAAATGCACGCAACGCTCGCCGGCGGGCCTGAATGGCCTGCCCGCAAGCAGGTGTCCACCACGGAACAGGAACCCGCCGCGGCTGAGTGGACGTACGCGGGATAGTAGCATGAGCAGCAGCAAGGACCACGTCAGCGAAATGAGTGGAAAGTTCATCCACATCAGAAAAGTCCTCAACCGCACGCTGAAATACAGCAGCCTCAGCAAAAGCTGACCATTCAGCACGTTTAAGCGCCCACCGGGCTGGCCTGGAAGCCACAGAACCCCCTTGTGTTGTGGACAACACAATGGGGAGGTGATCGCTTCCATGCAGATCGGCAGTGACACCCCAAGCGAAGTGAACTGGGATGGCCAGCGAGCAAAAGGCTAAGTCCACCGCTGACCAATTGCCCGTGGCCAGGTTACAGTGTGTCATGGCTCCATCGTTCAGGATGCAAACAGACCCCCTCTGCATCCACTCCTCAAGGATCCTCCCTTTGTTGTCTGTATGAGGTCCTCCCCACTGGACATGGTGGCTGTTAAAGTCGCCCAGCAATAGAAAAGGGGCAGGAAGCTGGCGGACCAGGTCCTCCAGGTCACCAACCCCGAAGACCTCATCCGGTGGCAAATAAAGCGAACAGACAGTAATATCGAAGTGGAAAGAAACTCTAACTGCTACCGCCTGAAGCCTAGTGTGCAGAGGCACACTGGCGTGCGGCTGAGAGTGTTGAACCAGCACTGCAACACCACCATGTGCACGTGGCACAGGGTCAGCATCCAGACGGTAGACAGAATAACCTCGAACAACCGGATTATCTGATGCCTTAAAGCAGGTTTCCTGTAGACAGCAGCACAGAGGTCGCCAATGCGACAAAAGCAGCCGCAGCTCTTCGGCATGGGTCCGATAACTTTGGCAGTTCCACTGAACGATGGCATGCGCAGGCATTAGGGCGGGCTGAAGACTGAATCATTCTCCTCGACTCCTCCTCTGGGCGATCCGAAAACATCCGAATCCTCACCCGAATCAAAAGATGGAGTGAGGTTCAGAACAAAGTTGTCCTCGGAAGGAGGAAAAAGTTCCGGAGAATTGGAACAGGAAATCTCTCCCTGCTCCATGGGCAAAGTATCAACAAGATGTTGAGGGGACACAACGGACCCCTCAGCAAGCTGACCGTTCAACGACCGTTTCACCTTCTCTCCTGGTGGCGACGTCCTCACGGGCGGTGTTGAGGCTTTACCAGCAGGAGCCTTCTTCTTCGTTTTCTGTGGTTCACTCCGGGCAGGTGGAAGCTTAGATGAAAATTTAACCTGCCTGGGAACAGATGCAGCAGCAGAAACAGTAGCAGGAGCAGAAACAGCAGCAGAAGCAGAAGCATTTGCAGGCTGGGCAGATGTAGACGGCAAGGCAGCAACCGGGTCCGAAGGACCCAAAAGACCCTGCAGAGATGGATGTTGCAGAGTCAACAAAGTTATAAGCTTGCCCACCGTCGTCGTCAAAGACCTGAGCTCAGCGCGTAAATCTGCCAAATCAGCAGACTCACTAACTGGGCCAGGCAATGGCGCACTGCACACCTGCGCAAAAGAACGTGTCATAGCCGGCGCCGATAGTTTGGCTTTCTTTCGGGCCTCCGAGTAGGAAAGCCCGTCCTTCACCTTCAGTTCCTGCACTCGACGTTCCTCAACATAAACACGACAGTCCCGCGAAGAGGCTTGGTGCTGACCACCGCAGTTGACGCACTGCTCCGGGACAGCACAGTCAGCGCCTTCATGGGCTGCCTGAGCACAGGAAACACAGGTAGGCCTACCTTTACACGAGCCGCTGGTATGGCCGAAGCGTTGACAGCGGAAACACCGCATCGGATTCGGAACATAACTCCTGACCTTCAAGCGCAGGTAACCGGCAGTAATGTGCTGCGGTGCAACTGGCGTATCAAAGGTCAGGAAAAAGGTGTCAGTTGGCTGGGCACCATTCTCGCCTTTCCGTGTCAAACGCCTCACAGCCGTAACACCCTGTGAATTGAGTTCGCCCAGGATGACATCATCACTGAGACCCCTCAAATCGAAGCATGTCACGACCCCCTTGCTGCTGTTTAAAGTACGATGCGGCTCGACATGCACTGGGCATGACCCCAGTGCACTCGCTTTCAAAAGCCTCTTCGCCTGACCATCGTCTGCAACCTCCACAAGGTATCCCCCAGCACGGAGCCGAGAGACACTCTTTGGATCAGAACCACAGATCCCTTTCAAAGCTTTGTGTACAGCGAATGGACCGAGTTGCGTAACATCTCGGCCCTCGCCTGTCACCACCAGGAACTTCGGGACTTGGTCCCGACTCTTACGCAAGTCTGGTAACTGGGCACCAGGCCCAACCATCTCAGGTTCCCTCCTCTGGCGCTTGCTAGTGCGGCGAGGAGGGGAAGAATTTAGGGGGGAAGAAATTTTTGCGGGGGAGGGGGGGGAAGAAGTTGCCATTGAAAGCAAAAAAGAAGTCGCGGCGGCGCGCTCCCCAGACAATAAAGCCCCGCGCGGCACTCGGGTGATGCAGGGCCGGAAGCCGCATATCCAGGGCCCTGCACCAGGAAGCTAACACCGCCGTCTATCTCCGAGAGGTGGCAGCCTAAGCATGCCGAGAGGCGAGGCCACCAAGGAAGCCGTACACACCACCTCCGTCGATAACCCAAACAGTTCGGGTCCGTGATGCAGATGGATACAGCACAAACCGCCTCCCCACATCGACAGGACCCGAAAGGTCATAGCCGATTGACCTTAGGCCGGCTCGCCCAGGCCACCCGTCCTCCGGAATAAGGAGCCAAAGCCCGAAAGCCAGGATCTCCGCCTCCACGGATTACCAGGTTGCAGCACACGGCCAACATGCTGGGGGATGAGGATGAAAAGCCCAGTGGCCAGAACGGGCAAATTGGAATCAAACCCAAAAGGGGATTCAAACCACCAAACATCCTCTAAGCAGCCACCCCGGGCCCGGTTTGTCCGGATGTCCCTTCACCTCTTTCCGACTAGTGCTTGCGACGGGTGTTAAACCTGCCCGCCATACACACCGTAGGCGCACTCGCAAACCGTAGTGTTGAGGTTGCTAGTGTTCAAGACGGACTAAAAACCCTCCGCCATGCAGACCCTTGGCACACTAGCAGACCGTGATCTTGGGTTCCCTTTTAGTCGCCTTCTACGACACGCAGGGGTACGGTGGGCTTATTCTACCCCCAGCCCACAGGGGGGATCATTCACAGTCTCAGGCTGTAAAAAGGTTGCACAGAACGAGGGTAGACTGTAGCAGGGCTTTGGATTTGGAGTATCCTGACAAAGGGAATGATGTTTTAGCACCAGCTAAGTTTACAAGTACGTCTACTTTTTGTGAGACGGCAAACTTCACTCCAGCGGAGTTAGTTCACGGAAGTAATGTGAGGTTAAAGAGGGAAATCGCAGATGGAAAGAAGGAAAGATGGAAAGATGAGTTTGCACAATTTACTACTAGTAATGAGGTTGGAGTCAATGTCATGGTAGTGAAAGGACAGAATGGGGTGAAAGGTAAAGAGTTATACAGGCGATCTCAGGTGTGGGATTCAGGAGGGAAACCTGGGAATGTCACGAGCAGACAAGTAAACGAGGTAGCTATTGGTGGCCCTCTGTCTGCAAGGGTAAAGCAAAAGTGTAGGTGCCGAGTTGTAGTGAAAGTGGAAGCAAAATCTGCTTTATTGGTTATAAACACGAAGAAAAAAGTCAAGTCTTGGTTAAGATTGACTGGTGATGGCTTGCACATGTTCAACAACTATGCAAAGTTGGTATTGCCTCTAGCTGTCAGTGTGAACAAAGGGGCACCAGACAAAGTGGGAGGGGGCAGTAGTTGCGGGAAAGCTTTTCACAAGCTGCAGTGTGCGCTTGCTTCTCCCAAAGTGTTGTTGAATTCTGTGTCTGACGAAGTTTTCTTGTTGTTGTTAACATGCAAGGTTTACAGTGTTATTGTTAGCATTGTTTGGATATGTGTTGCATGTTTACTTTTTTGCTGGGGAAAGGGGGACAAACGCCCTGATGCTGAGTGTAGGGGGGTTTGCCATGGCAAAAATGTGTTTTCTCCAGTGGTGAACAGTACTTTTGAGTTGGATCCAGGGAGGTGGATTGTTGTGTGTGGTATTTTGTGGTACGGTGTGTTTAGGGTGGCAAGAGAAGAGATGAAGCGAAAAGAAAGTTTTTTTTGAAGGCTTTCTTGTGGTGTGTTGTAAGCATAAGTGGATGGATTGCTCGTTAAAGAGAGAGTTTCCTGAGTGCTGCAGAGTGTAAAATTGGTGTGTCGTATTTGGTGTGTCAGTGGGGCCGTTTGGTATTGAGATGGTCCTGTTGCCGTGTTGTGGATGTGGAGTGGTGTTGTGGGGTGCAGTGGTGTGTAGCAATGTGCAGAAGAGTGCAGCGGTGTGCAGCAGTGTGCAGAGGTGGAAGTGTGCAAAATGTGTTGTGCAGTGTTGGTGTGTTGTGCAGTGCAGCCAAAGTGCAGTGATGTGTTTGTGCTCAGAGGGTTGGAGATTGTTCTTTGCCTTCTGTACAGCGTTCCTGGTGATATGCATCACTAGTGGCCTGCACTCACCGTGATTTGTTGTGGACGAATCACAGCGTTGGGTTGGAGGTGTAAAGTTGCCATCTCTTGCTTGCTGACTTGACCTTTATTACCTAATGACTGTAATTAGGACTAATTATGTCGTTCTATTCGAACGCTTCAAAGAAACATTGGCCAAGTGTGGTATGCGGGCCTTTAGCTACAATTTCCACGTGCGAGACACGTGCGTTCCTTTTACCGAAAGTGTTTCCATATTTTGTAGCGGGAACGAGCCCTTATAATGAAGATGGTTTGGCACGAAAAGAGGTCTTTCCCAACAAGAACGCAACAAGGACAGAACTCTATGCACGAACTGTCTTGTTGGACAATTTCTCGATTCATGCGCGGATTGTTAAATGTTTATTTTTTGTAAATTGCGTTATGTCTAAGGAGGAAGTAAAGAAGTTTGAATTTAACAATTCTGCAGTGAACCCTTGAAATTACATCCCTTCTCATCCTCCCTTCCACACTCTCTCTTTTTCCCTCCCCTCTCTAATATTTCTCCTCTCCTCCCCTCTTCTGCCCTCATTCTGTAACTGTAACTAAATGTAATTTTGTAGGCCTAGATAAAGAAGACAAAAATTACCCACAGCTTTCAGTTAAAGGTCTAATTTTATTTTTTACAGTATGTTGGTTTTACTTAGGTATGCAAGCCCTGCCATATGTGAATCTCAATTATTGTTTTATGTGCGTTCATGAATTCATCAGTGTTCTCTTTAACAACAAATAGGGAAATAATTGTTGCAATTCTAATTTTTGTTCATTTACCGAGTAACAACGGTCACGCACGCAAGGATTGTTACTGTTTACTTTGAAACAATTCCGCTCAGCTTTGAAAGCCTGCATCTACGAAATAAGCAAGCCGTTCTATCGTTAACAGCTGCCAATTTCGAGGCCACCTCGAAATTAAAAACGTAGCTTAGTTTGATTTAAAACTATATGCGCTAAGCTGAAACACAAATTCTTTCAATTTACCCATCTACAATCAACATTTAGACATGTGTCGGTTGGGATGGAGGGCCTCGCCACTGTGCGAATGTGGGGAGGGTTCTGAGACAGTGAGGCATTTCTTGTTAGAGCCACGTTTCCCAACCGGTGAGGCGTGAGCCGCTGCCAACACCATAGTATGCAACAAATCACCTTTACATGGCCACAAGAAAGCGCACTTTAGCGATGCGCTTTGAAATGCTCATCAAAAAACGGTACCTGTTTACAAGAATATTGAGCAAGTCCCACGCTGCTCAACCCCCTGCATGTAGTAAACTAGGTAAGCTTAGACCCAAGTAATCAAATGTAATCAAAACTTAGTGGTCTTCCTAGTCATGTACACTTGTTTTCAGTTTATTTACCTAAAATTCGAATGGCACCAGCACAAATTACGTGGGCACCGTAACTGTGTCCGCCATCTTTACCAGGCGTTCTCCAACGGCTCAATGCGATTGCGAGTGTTTATATGCACAAAGACGATGCAATAACGACTCTCAAACCACCTCCGTGAAGCGCTTTGGGAGAAAGCGTCACGAACGGGTGTTTACAAGATCCAAGGAGGTGACACGGACGCGATGCGCATCCCTCTGAAGCGGTTCGAGTTGATCATGTAAACGTAGTGATTGTCGCAGCTAGAATTTAATCGCGATGGAAGGGTGTCGTTGCCTTGGTAACAACGATACCTGGATTAGCTAAATCCGACATCGTTCTTATTTCTTATTTTATTTACAGAGCGTAACGGCCTAATACACCATGAGCTCTCTCTAAAACTACTTAAAACTTTTAAGACTACTACACCGTTTGAGTAAATGCTAACAATCTTATAATCAGTGACAATAAGACAAAGAATTCATCCTGACGAAACAATTCCCCAGTCACTTCTGAACACACATTATTGAACGTTTTTGTTGCGAGAGGGCACAGCTAAAGTCGCTGCCATATGTTGGAATTTCAGATTATTTCTAGCTTCTAGTTGCGAGAATGCAAAGGCGAGTCGTTGCGTAACCGAGCCCTAAGATCAGTGACGACATTTTTATTTTTAACTGTGCATGAAAAAGAAAAGTTAAACTGTATGAGGAAAAAAAGCGAAATTTTTATTTTTTAAATATTTGGGATATTTGTGCATTCTACAGCTAGTTTAGTCAAAATTCTAGACATTTTTTGTTCTCATGTTAGTAACTCTTAACAGTTGGAGTGTAGGCGGTGGGTGTCGCTTGCCAAGATGATAGACGATCACATGGCGACCACTAGACACGGTGTGTCTGTATAGCTAAGGGAGTTTGGCTGTTTTCAGCCATCTGAGGATAAATAACAATGCGACAGAAAAGGCTGAAACTGGTTTGATCGGGAGACTTTGGTCGCCTGACAACATAAAAGTCACTGTTAGTGACACAGATTAACGTTTTCTTGTTGAAAAAACGAAGTGAATAACGTTGATATTTGCCTAATACTAATCTAGACACACGCCAGTGTGTCGCGCCAAGTTAGGCAACAATCATCACAACAAACGTCACATCAATTCAATTGTCGAGGTTGTAAACCATTGTAGCGCGACGCCATAGCGTCAGTGTCTTATATCTTTAAGCATAGTTAGGCACATTTCAGGTATTGGGGAAAAATAATAATGCGGTACAAAAGCTTAAATTGTGATGAAATCAAGAGCAATGACCCACCTGACAAAAATTAACTCGTGTAGGAATGCCAGCTAAGCTGATTTCAATGTAAAATCTGACCCTCAATAACGTTGAAAATGTGTAACTAGCTAGCTACTAGCTAACTAGCTAGCTAATTCCAGTCCGCTCATCCCCATGTTAATTTCCATAGGGTGCTTATTCACCGATACCGAGATAACGGAAAGGCTTCCAGCTATGAAATTGGACGAATGGCTGCAGTACGATACGAACTGTGTACCTTTTATGGTTTGGAGCCAAGGGGTGAAACAACGATGGCGTGGGATAGCGCATAAGTACGAAAATATTGTTATAACCATTGTTAGTATTGTCGGCATCGTCTCTCATTGGACAGCCAAAGTTCGGACAATGACAACGTGTATATACTGATTTGATTTGATTTATTTATACGAGAGCTTACACGGGCATAACCCCTCACGCTCGTGTAAGCTCTCGTAAAAGACGTGCGTGCCTAGACACACACTAGTGTAGCACGATAAATCTAAACAACGTTGCCAAAGAAATTGTATTCACGTCCAATTCACGAAAAATAAATCAACTCCAAAAACAAAGCAAAATAAACAAAGCCAAAAACTTGTGACGATGCCACCAAGTTGAGAATGGTTCGGCCTAAAGGTAAAAGGTAGTAGCAAATTGTTAAAAACCAATTTCTTGTTGACGTGCCACTTTATTACACATATGCACGGTAGTACAGTTGAGTTTAATACACAAACTTAAAAAAAGGACTGGTATCATATCAAAAACCAAAACTGGTAAAAGGAGCCGCCAAGTTCCGAATAGTTTCGCCCTTCAAAGGAGTGATATCAACACACCAAAACATTCGCCAACATAATCGCACCGAATAATACTTTGGACGTTCAATGAAAATTTGAACATTGCTACCGAAAATAGCAATGTTCTAGTTTTCATTCGACATTCGAACTATTAAGAGGTGTAATTAACTTGGCGAATGTTTTGGTGTGTTGATATCACTCCTTTGAAGGGCGGAACCATTCGGAACTTGGCGGTTCCTTTTACCGGTTTTGGTTTTTGATATTATACTACTAACTACTAACTACAAGTCACGCCATTTCTTGTCTCACGGAAATAAATTCTTCCATAATGTGACTAAAGCGGTTCTTAGCTCATTTTACAGGTATTGCTCTTTTCATAAAGCCTCTTCTAATTGGTCAAGTGGTTCAGGGGTTTGGTTGATATGCCAATGCTTCACATCCTTAAGTTTATTCAATCCCATTTTTCAAGACAAAATTGATTGTTTTTCATTGTTTCTAAACATTGAGCATTGGGCGTTTGAGCATGGAGGGTGATGTTGATGTTGAGGTACTCTTGCGCGACTTAGTAAAATCAAAAGTGTTGGCAGACAGTGAGGTCAATTTTGGGATTGTCAGTGGTCATTGTTTGCTGTTGCCATCAATGATGTCCTGTGTGAAATTGGTGCCAGTTCGAACATTGTCTGCTACGCAGATTATGTCGCGATCTGGTTTGTTGGTAATGCTCTGGCCACACTGGCAAGGGAGGCACAGGAAGTTCTGGACAGGATAGGTGTTCTCTTGGAAGAGCGGGGTCTCTTATTGGCCCCGGCAAAGACGGAAGTAGTTGTGTTCTCTAGGTCAGGGAATGTTCAGCAACCGGCAGTATGTCTCAGAGTGGGAGAGCAAATTGTCCGTCCAAGGGAGAGTGTGAAGTATCTAGGTGTGATTCTTGACTCTTCCCTTAGTTGGGACCAGCATGTGAGTAGGCTAAGAGACAAGATTCAGGCCAGGACTGCGATTCTCCGGCAGCTAGTGAGGCGTGATGTTAAGAGGGGTGCGCTACTTGCTGCCTACCGGACGTTTGTTTGGTCTGTTGTTGACTACTCGCTACCTTTCTTGTGTGGTAGTAGGATGCATGAAAGGTCGCTGCAGATGGCTTTGAATGTGTGCCTACGGGTTGTTTCGGGTTGTGTTGCAGCATCTCCTGTTACTGCTTTATGGGTTGAGTGCAACGAGCCTCCTGTGGAGATTCGAGCAAAGGAGTTGTTGGTAGCGTTGTGCGTGCGCAATCTTAGCAGGGGAGTCGGGGACCCGGTTGCTTGTATTCTGAGAGACTATGGGTTTCTGAGTGAACGTGCCTGTAGCATTCTAGGAGAGGCAGGGCGAGGGGTATCACTGTTGCGACAGGTATCTGGCTCATTGCAGGCTGTTGCGTGTTCTCACCCTTTGAGCCCCTGGACATGGTGCCATGAATTAGAAGCTTTGTTTCGACCCACCACTGTTGAGTGCGTTGTCTTCTGCGATGCCTCGTTTCGTGCTTGCACAGGTGAAGGGGGGATAGGTGTTGTTGTTCCCTCGTTGAAAATAGAATGTAAGCGCTATGTGTCACGTCCAGCACTGTGTCTGAGCTCCTGGCAATTTTCGTGGCGCTGGATGTGGCCCTAGATTTGCAGCTGCCATCCTTTGCGGTTCAGACAGATTTTTTAGCGGGGTACACGTTCCTCCGGAGCTCCTGGAGTGGCTTGGATGTCAGGGACCCACTAGTTTACACCATTGGCTGGAAATTTTGGGTGGCTGCGTGCAGTAGCACTGTCGCGCTCAAGTGGGAGCGCGGCCATTGTGGTGTTGCAGGGAATGAGGTGGCTGATGGGCTAGCACGGGAGGCAGCGCGAGGTGGTTGTGAACAGCTTACTCCAGTTCTGTCTGCCCGTATGCGAAAAACGACAATCCGGCAGTGGTCCATGGCTGTGTGGCAGAAGGCGTGGGACACTGCTCGTGATGGTAGAGCTTTCTATGCTGCCCACCCGACGTGTTCCACCACGTCCAATGTTGACAGACTCTCTTACGGCAATGCGAAGATCATGTCGCGGTTGCGTGTGGGATGTACGCTGCTTAGGGCTCACCGGTTTCGGTATGGGTGGGTAGATTCCCCTCTTTGCCCAGTTTGTCTGGTTGACGAATCGCCAGAGCACCTATTGCTTGTGTGCCGAAAATTAGCTAGCGAGCGCAGGCGCTTGGCCCCGTGGCTGGTTGCTCTCCCAACTCTTGCCAGCCTTCTGTCGCACTCCCAAGGCCGACATCCGATTGCCAGGCTGCGGGCGATTGCATTGTTCTGTGTGGAAACAAGAGTTAGTCTTTAACCCCCTCCTCCCCCGGCGCTGCTGAAATCTCGGTGATGTAGTGTGCTGTGCTGCTGAGTGATATTGTGCGGAGTGTGGAGTGGCCTGCCTGAACTCTCCCTTGATGAGAAAGAGACGGAGGGCCATATGGGGCACGCGGTATGCGGTATGCATTGTGTTATGGTGTATGCTCCATGCTCACCTAAACTCTTCCTAAATGGGGAGGGGGGGGGGGAGGAAACGGTGGGTGTGCCTCTATGCGTCGGCGTGGTGGCCCCCAGTGGCACTTGTGTGGGCTCCGGCTATATGTGATGCAGCAGTGGGAATTTGGGTGTAGTGCATGAGGTAGTGTGTTTTGTGCCAGGTGTAGTTGTGCGATGGTGTATCAGTGTATCGTGGGCGATGGTGTAATGGTTTAATAGTGTAATGGTGATCTAGTGTGATGGTGTATTGTGAATACTGGTGTTGACATGCTGTAGACTTTTTTTTGGGGGGGGGGGGCGCATAGCATTTGGCTGAGGCCTCGATTAAATCATGGAAACATTGTTATTAGCACTGCCGGCAGGCAGTGCTTATTAGAGTTCGTTTGCGGACGAGAATTTCATAAAATTGGACAGGAGGAGGAGGCGGAGGCGGAGCGGCTAACAATGTCAAAATGTTACAATGCTGCAACATGTAACAATAGGGTAACAATAGGCGAGGCGCACAATATCGGATTATAACTCACTCGAACAAGATGCAACGATGGTTGGGTGTCGGGAAAGTAAATTGTCGTGGTTTCAGTTTTAGCTATAGTTGTGGCGAACCAAAATTAAATGGTCTTGGTTTTTCCTTTAATCTGCAAGTTTTAAACCGTAGGGTGCGAAGTCTTAAATTTTGAGGCCTCTCAAAATTGGACGGCCGACATGACTGAGTGACCTATTTACTTTTTCAATGCTGGCTTCGAGAAGCCAGTTGAATTGTTTCCACGATTGTTGGCCATGATACTGCAACAATCCAGAATCAACCATTCATTGAGATGACGCATGCTAAATCTAGACACACGCTAATGTGTTGCCATCAAATAATAATCATGGGACAAACCTTAGGCGAAACCTGAACATAAGTATGCATTTCTAATCTTCCGTTTTTTTGAAAACAAAAATCGGTGGACAATGGACATATGATAGACCAGACCGTAGCAATTACAATAAAAAGGAAACGAAAAAAGCCAACAAATTAACTCAGCAAAAAACGGCTTCGCCGTTAAAAAAAAAAAACATTAGAGCTCGTATCCCCATACTCACAGCCGTCAAGGTACACGAATAAAAATAGATTAGAGTTCACTCGCACGCAACGAACTATAATTTGAACTCTAATTCGCAAAACGTAAACCCACAAACACACACAAAATAACGCCACAAACAGCAAAACACCCACAAACCATCGCAAACACCGAACATCGAACACTGAAACATTAAACTTTTCAAACATAAACTGCGCTTTCTTTCTGACATAACCATTGATCAAAAACAGTCCTTGATTTCTGGTATTGGAATTCAAATTATAGTTCGTTACGTTCGAGTGAACTCTAATCCATTTTCATTCGTGTACCTTGACGGCTGTGAGTATGGGGATACGAGCTCTAATGTCTTTTTCCTAAACGGCGAAACCGTTTTTTGCTCAGTTATTATGTAATAATGCCAAACTGAACATTAAGAGATACTGCACTAATAAGAAATCCACCAAAAAAAAATACTGGTATAAGGCCGCCCGTGCACTGAGCAACTTGGCCGCGCGGTCAGGTTGCTGCAGCCAATTAAAATGATTAGTGCGTGGTTTTACTTAAACGGTAAGCATTCTCATTGGCTGCAGCGACCTAGCTGCGCGGCCAAGTCGCTCATTGTGCGGGCGGCTTAAGAGAAGCCGCCAAGTTTCAAAAAGGGTCAACCTTTGAAAGTAGTGATATCATTCAACCAGGAAAGGCCGCCAAGGTTAATTCTATTAGCCAAGTTAATTGCGCCTACTAATAGTAGCGGTAGCTTTCAAGCTTTCATTTAACGTCCGAAGTATTGCTAGGTGCAATTAACTTGTCTAATATGAATAACCTTGGCGGCCTTTTCCTGGTTGAATGATATTACTTTCAAAGGCCGACCGTTTTTGGAAACTTGGCGGTTTCTCTTATACCAGTTTTGGTTTTGGTGGATATCACAACTTTCACAGGACTGTGAATGTATAATGGATCACACAGTCTAATAGTCACCTCTACCTTTTTTGTCTGGAGGAATTTAAGTCTATAAATTTCTCATTCATAATTTTCACATTTGCCAATGCCTAGTTAGCCGTTACGTCAGCCAAATTGACACGGTTTGGTTGATATGTCCATGCTTCATGCTTAAGTTTATTGCTAACAAACGCTGATTTTCGTTCGCTTTGCTCACTCAATCAGTGCATCCCCTTCAGTTGCCCCTCCCAAGGTTAACGTCAAACATGCTATGAAACTGGAATTGCTCACTCACTCACAATTAATCTCGTAAAACTTAGCCGATCGTCTACTTGGTAACAGCACACTAGCACGTGTCTAGCGTAACCAGCAAACTCGGCACATAGTTACTAAGACATACTTTTTTTTTTAAATTACATTTTTTCTTACTTTATTGGACCCTGTACTCACGATCTGCATTTTGTTTTCAACTCTTCTTGCAATGAAAGATTCCCAGTTTTTTAGTTGGATTTGTTGTTTTTGATAGCCGTTTATTAGATGTAGAGCCATGACCTGAAGCAGTTCGCTATGTATACCATATTTACACGGCTGGTACACAGTGTATATTAGAGTTCGTTTGCGCACGAGAATTTTCAGAAATTCGACAGGAGGAGGAGAAGGAGGCTTTGACTTTGACTTTATTGAGCTAAAAAGATCCTGGAAATCACGCGCTCAGACTAACCTACTTACAATGCTGCAACCTGTAACAATGGTCCAACAAAAAAGCGAATCGCGCACGATTAGATTAGAGATCACTCAAACAAGAAGATGCAACGACGCTTGGGCGCAGAGAAATTAACATTGTTCTTTTATCTTAGCATTATCAGCCTAAGATAACTTGATGTGGAGAACCAAAATGAAATGGTCTTGGTTTTCGCTTAAATCTGCAAGTTTTAAACTATATACGGTGCGACATCGATAATTTTGAGTTAAGCGGCCGACATGACTGAATGACTTATTTAGTTCGTCAATACCAGCTTCGGGAAGCCACTTGAATTGTTTCCACGACAGTTTGCCACGATACTGTGTCTGCCTGCAACAATGCAGAGTCAACTACCATCGAGACGACGCTTGCTAAATCTAGCCACACGTTAGTTTGTTGCTGGTAAATAATAAACATGAGGCAAAGCTTGGTCGGAACCTGAACATAAATACGCATTTCTAATTTTCCGTTTTTTCACAAACAAAAGTGGATGGACAGCAGAAGTACCGTAGACACAATAGATCAGACCGTAGCAATTACAATAAAAAGGAAGCGAAAAAGCCAACATATTAACTGAACAAAAAATGGCTTCGCCTTTTAGAAAAAAAGCATTAGAGTTCGTATCCCATCAGTAAATCAGGGATACGAATAAAATCTCTGTGCAGATATACGAATAAAATGGATTAGAGTTCACTTGAACGCAACGAACCATAATTTGAACTCCAATTCCAGGGAACAAAGATTGTGACATGCCAGCTCCTGCGTATATGTACAGATTATAGTTCGAGTGAACTCTAATCCATTTTTTGTCAATGGATTGACCCGAATGGCTAATATGCGTAGAATACTGGGACAGTTACCGACAAAGTGCAAAGTAGCCGCCATTTTTATTTATCGGTTCGCCCAAAGAAGAATGACAGATAGGACTCAGTTTTCCGTGCGATGTTGTCAAAACGTGAAACTAACTAGTTCAATTCTGGTTCAACTTCTTTTTCATACGGAAGCATAATTGGCAAAAATTCTTTGTCACGGACCTAGACCCGTTCATATGCAAATGATTTAATCATAAACTGTTCAATACCAAAGTCTACAATTTGCTGGCACGTGTTCGCATCAATAATCATAGTTAATCGACGATATTCAGGCACTTCCGGCTTGACGCTAATAAGTAATACGCATGACTCGTTCGAATAAACGACTCGAGTGGGGGGTGACGTCATTAGACAATAGCCACGACTCAACTCTGTTTTTCTCCCCGACTGTATTTTAAAAACTACTTTATTCATAAAATGCATAAACAGTTAAATGAATTTCATCAATTTGGAACAAAGGTATCTGATTTGCACCCCAAAACAAGACTTGTTAAGGATTCCCGCCAACTTTTCGACCGTCCAAAGTCGTGATATCAAACGCCAGCTCTTTCGCCAAGCTAATCCTACTGACTAAGACTTCAAACGATAAATGAAATAATTGAAAATTGAGCAGTAAGCAATTTTCATATATTTCATTTAACTTTCATGGTATTAGCTTGGCGAAAGAGTTTGGCGTTTGATATCACGACTTCACGCGGCCGAAAAGCTTGGCGGGAATTCTTAACAAGTTTTTGTTTTGGGATGGATTATATTAGTAGATTGCCTAATTACATGTGGCTCCATTTGGTGGATTGCCAACATACTACTGCTCTGAACTGTCTAGCGTGCGGGGAAAATGATTATAAATTATATCCTTTATGTAATCCTTCGTAGGTTAAGGTTTAGGTTTATTTAAAGTATGAGTATAGTTTCGAGAGGGGGAGGGGCGGTATGCGGCATTTATAAAAGCAATTTTAATGTAAACCAATTCACATATTGTCATTATAAACCAGGACATAAAAGGTCCCAAAGAAAATGTAAAAAAATATAAAAAAAGAATAAATAATATCACAACCAAAATGTGAACTAAGACCTTACAAAACCAATTACAAGAAATACAAAACTAACTGCCAGGCAAAGGGCAAGTAATTTCAACCAACAGACAGGAATTTGTCGAAGGCATTTTAAAAAAACGTTTACCGAATGGCAGTTCACCACTTCATTTGTGAACCTATTCCAGTAGTTTACCAACCTGTATTTGAAAGAGTTTTTAGGAGATAGTCTAGTGATGAAAATTATCGGCTATACTAATACCCAGAGTGTATGTTTAAAATCGATTTGAGAGTTTTAGCACAAAACTCCTTTCCTGATTTACTTTTCCGATAAGAAATTAAAAGTGAGTTCGACCCAGCACTCGCCGGAGAGAGGTTAGCTCCTACCTAGTGCCAACCTGTCCTGCTCAGGGAAGCGTCGGTTTTTAGTTTTAAGTTTTAACTTTTAAAATTCGTGTGTGTTGGGCCTTGACTATGGCATGATACTTGTCATGTATTTTTAACTACTTTGAACTTGATAACGGAGTGCAGCAATCCCCAAGACGTTGTGTTTTTATTACATATTTGTGCTCTTTCTAGACTTTTTAATGACTTACTTTCCCCGAGCACGAACGCAGAGGGAAATTTGCTGGAGAGGAGTTGAATGACAAAATGCCCAAATTATCCATTTCATAAAAGAAGGAATGGTATTCGGAGCGAGAATTTTTTCTTTCTACAAAATGATTCTTACTAGACTCGACATCAAATTTTATTTACGAAGTCTTAATAGTATTTTATAATATTTATAATTTTTTTTTACTCTAGACATCCAATTCTATTTTTTATTTCCTACAAATATGAAATTTTGTATCGCTTATGTGAAAAGAGTATGCATGTAAAGATATATTATTGCTAAAAGGAATTTTGTATTTGTGTATAACCAAAGTATATGTATAACAATTAGTAGAAGAAATGCATTTTTGCAGCATTATGTATAAAAATTGTATTTATATTTATCTTTACTTTTGACATCCAATAAGAATATTCCTAAGAATATGAATTTAAACTGCATAAGTAGCATCAAGAGTGATTGTGGATTGCACTGAATACAAACTGGACCATGTTTATTTTTGTACATCACGGAGGCCGGTATTTGTTTGCTTTTTGTTTCTTATGTTCTATTTAGTCATGTAATGCCTTTTGGCGATTTGACAGATGTAAATAAAGTTAAAGTTAAGTATTTAACCCTTTACTGCCATGTCCAACTGGATGCATTTTTTTTTTAAAATAACAGTTGCATGGTCAGTCAAGGGATTCGAACCCACCTTCATTTGGTTTCTAGTCGGAGACGCTGATCACTAAATTGTGTTTACTCGGGTTCCACAGGGACCCTTCACAAAGTTCGCGTTACGTTTTTTGCTATTCAGTAGCCGTTCAATATATTGGCCGTTGGGTATAAATGGTTACAGTCAATGTTTAACTTGTACAATTTTCAATATTAAAAGCATAAATTTGGAATGTAGTATTTCTAGTTTAGCATTTATGTTTTCCTCTATTTGGCATATCCACACTATATATACTAGCCCCCCTATCGCATTTCGTTATCCAACCATGGAGTGTTAAATAAGTCCATGATTCAACCCATAATTTCGTTTACTTCAGTGTTGGTATTTCGTATTAAGTAGGTCTAAGCATCATTTTTATGCCACTCATTCATTACGTATTACGTTTTGTAAAGCTCCGAATCAAGATGAGAAGTAGCTTCGAGTCTCCATAAAAACCCGACGATTCACGAAGGAGGCGTCATTACCGTAATACAGGCATAACTAGAATGAAAGCAAGCCGCATTCACTAAGTGAGATATGCTGTGGTTTGTTTGTCGGTGACCATCCAGTGACGAGTAAAGTTTTGATTTACATAACTACGGAAATAAAAAGGTCACGTGTGGTCTTTTCAGTTTAAGTCGACCATTGTGCTCGTTTTGCAGAAAGAAAAAAAAATTCTCAGTCATGATACCCCGTTTGCTGTTATGAAAACGATAACTTGTGTGTTTTAGTAGGAAAGGAATTAAGTCCTAAAACACACATATTGTAGATTTCATAGAAGCAGGAGTGGTATTTCGTTTGAGACTTTTTATTTTCTTTAAACATATTCACTGAAGTAATTCGATTTACGGTTTTGATTTTCAATTTACGATGTTTAGTTTTACGATGTTTGCGATGTTTCCCTTATTGGGCGTAACGATACTAGCCCCCCCCCTCGCATTTCGTCATCCTATCTGTAATTTCGTTTGCTTCAGCGTTGGTATTTCATATAAAGTAGGCCTAAACCTAATTTGTAGGCCACTCATAAACGAAGTTAAACGTAAAGTGCCGAATCCTGACAAGAAGCACCTTCGTGTTTACGTAAATTCCGACGATTAACGAAGGTGACGTCATGGGCATCACGAGAATGAAAGCAAACCTCTAAGTCACATACTTTTGTGGTTTGTTTGTCGGTGACCATTCAACGAGAGCAAGCAAAGCGTTACTTGATTTATACAATAACTGAGTGGAAAGGTGTGGTCTTTTCAAGGCGAGCACGGTGTTCGTTTTACGGAAAGAAACAAAAACTCTCCATTTGAGGTCCTGCATCTCGTCATTCTTCGTTAAAGATGGAATTTCTAATAACTTGTTCAACGGGGTGGGAGCAAACTTTTGTTTGAACAAACGTTCACCATCCTGTTAGGCCATTTTGGTCTTTTTTTGTTTAATGTAACCCACGTCTCCATTATTGCTTTGTAAATCTTTTTCCAAGTCTTTACATGGCTTCATTTATATAATACAATCTGATGGTAAATGCTGGTTTGCCACAATGACAACCTATAATTGTACTGCAAAGTAGCTCAAAATACATCCTAAATTATTAATTTTCTGTGTAATACTTGGTAATTAGAGTCCCATTCTAAGCATAAAAATAAATGACAACACATAAGGAATTTTAAACCGTATCTCAAAAACAATTTAGTATTTCATTTGTGAAAGTAGACCTACACACATTTGAATGAAGCCTATACGCAAATACAACGAGATTACGTTGTACCAATTACAGCTTTTTTATGTTGGTTTCGTAACTTTCGTTCCTTTTTTTTTTGCTTTCGTTCTCTTTTATTTTGCTTTCGTTCTTTGTTATACTGTACACAATACAAAACGGAACGAAAGTAATTTAAAAGGGAACGAAACTAGCATAAAAATGCTGTACGTTGCACCAATTACGAGATTACGTTGCAAATACGCTCGAGCTGACCCGAAAATAGTTTAATTTACGGCACATTATTTGAATTAGCGAGCCAGATCCACTCTAGGCCTAACGTTTAAATCTGACCTCATTGTAATTTCCGTTGTAGTCGAACCGTTCACTGCCATTTAGTCTGTTACGTATGTGCGTGGTGAAATATCTTATTACGTGCAGATGCGCTTTAAACGAGCAGCTTGCACGTAAACCCACGGATAAACCAAACACGTCGTAAAGCTCAAATAAAATAAAACAGTAATGCCTTTGCTATTGGTGCAGCGATTTCCGGTTGCGAGAAATTTGAAGTTAATGATAATTATACGGTGTGTAGTCCTATACCAACAAGGTTATGTCTGCATGTGCGATCTGGTTCTAAGGAAAACAACCATGAGAGTACCGCCCCTACAGACGGTAACACGTACCAAACGGGAAGTGTTATCGCACAATGGGGAGATGTTGACAAAATTTTCGCGATGTTTGTGTACAATCTTTCAAGGTAGTGCGTCAGGAAAGTTAAACCGTTATATAAACGACGTGTACGAATCAAACCCAACGACGTGCTTTTGTAAATGTTCAACTTTGGGGCGGAATTTGAGGTAATGAGCGTCGGATTTTTTAGATACGAAGGCGTTTTTAACTTGATATGTGAACTTGTGCCTGGTACAGCGTTGAGGAAAAGCTATCAAAAATAAATATGACTGATCAGTTTATAACGTGAGATTATCTTTGAGCGAGGTAATAATCGTTCTCAGATAATGTTCTGGATAGGCCCAAACCGAATCAAAATGGGCGTGGCCTAAGACCTCGGACATGATAAGGAAAAAAGCACTAATGTGCGAATCGTAAAAGTGAATTAAAGGCCGCGCCTCTTCACCTTTTCAACTCCTAGATGTAGAATCTTCGAGCAATATAAAGAAAATAGCGGAAAATAAAAAAAAAAAATGAAACAACACTATTCGCAGCAGCGCCGCGATTTTCATAAGTAAGGGCGGGTTTACGCAACGACTCGCCTTTCCATTCTCGCAACTCTAAGCTTGAAATTATCTGAAATTCAAACATGGCGTCGGTTTTAGCTCTGCCAGCTCGCAACGAAACGAGTCAATAATTGAGTTAAGAAGCGATTGGAAAAATTGTTTCATCAGGAGGAATTATTTATCTTACTGTCACGAATTATAAGACTGCAAGCATTTGCTCAAACGATGTCGGATTTAGCTAATCCAGGTAGCGTTGTTACCATGGCAACGACACCTTTACCATCGCGATTAAATTTCAGCTGCGAGAGTGCAAAGGCGAGTCGTTGGGTAAACGCGCCTAAAACCAGATCACGTGGCCCACATCAGCCTATTGGATGACGGAGAATCTGGAACGTGGATGCTGTGTTTAGAAATATGGGCAACACTATCGAAATGGTGAACAGGCGCCTTTAACTTTAAATTAACGTTTATTGTGAACGGGCGGAAGAGCACCTTATGCTCCAATTCGCATATCCAACCAAATTCACCCCTATAGGTCGTAAAACAATTCAGCATCCGGGAACTGATAACTCGTGATATTTTTTTCGTCGGGATGGCGGCACAATGGGCTTCATTGCAGTCCCCGGATACTACGGCGAGTGTTTTTATATTGATAAAATACCCGTTGTAACAATATGACCACAGTCTAAAAATGCAGTTCGTTATCATTGGGCTTAACTTATTAACACTGGCGATAGCTGGCCATAACCAGTGTTAGTAAGGGTCAGCCTAGGGTCTCTTGTGTTAAACTATCAACTTTGACAGCTCGACTAGTCAAGGCCTCTCTACAGTCCAAAAATTGTGAAATTCGGTCCAGCCAAATCCGAGATTCAGAGAGGGACCAAATAGACAACTTCTTCTTCTGCTTGTTGTTGTTGTTGTTGTTGTTCTGGGGATGCTTTCGTCTGTCCTCTCTACAGGTCAAACAACACCACCAAAAATCTTGGGAATAGGCTCAAATCATAGCTTCCTATGTGAACATGTGCCTTTTCAAGGTTATTTTAGTTTAACTGAAGTAGTTATTTAGAAAAAAGCCATCACGTGTTAACTGAAACAATGCTTTTTTGGCTGATTAAAAAACAAATTTTCCCTACTGTAACGAAATTCTCCCAACGGAAGATAGGGAGCCTTCACAAATTACGTAACGCCCGGAGGAGGAGTTCAGCAAATGTGTTACCATTTGTTACGATGGGGGAGGGTGAGTATGATGAAGTTATAAGTAACACACTAATTTTTCGCTACGTTTTTATCTACATTCTTTTAGCTAAACTATTTTTCTTACATCTGTTTAACGACTTAAATTTTTTTTTACAAATATCTGGTCATTACTACCCTAGGTATTACGACGGCTCATAAAAACATATTCAATAAAAAAAAAACCTATACAACTGGAGGGCTATGGGATGGGGGGGGGGGGGGAAGAGGGTCAGAAAATGTACGTATTTTCAGGTAGAAAGGGCAAGCCAAGTGACACACTGGTGTTACAAAGGGGAACGGGGGTCTAAATTGCTAAAAAAAAAAAGTGTTCCGTAATTTGTGAACGCTCCCTTATGTCGGCGTAGAAACATTCCTGCTGGGTTCATGAATACTGTTCGGTACACTTACAATTCCTACTTGTTATGTATATTATGTATATGTATGTATATTATGTAAATGTTAACGTATATTCGTACTATAATGGTCGCGTCCTTTCTTGAGTCCTCCCATGATGCAACGTAAATTATCGAGTATGCTGTACTGGCAGCAAGGCGCACTGACAGAGCTGAAAATAGTGGCAGCCACTCTACCACCTTCTAAACTTAAAGTGGTAGTCTTGAAACCCACTTAGCTTAAAGTACATACGTAAGTGCCAATTCAGTAGTCTGAAAATCCCCTTAAAACTGGCAAGTCCTTAAGGTTGAGTATCTTCCAAGTGTGCTGTGGAATACCCTTAAGTACCAAGTTGGTAGTGCAGTGAAGCTCTGAGGGAAGACCCAGGATGATTAAGAGCTCTGAGATCGTTGAGACCGAATTGGTTCCCATATAGAAACACTATCCTGAATAACATTTCAGGCATTGTTACAGGAACCTGAAACAATTTTCATCATTGGCATAGCACTATTACTGGAAAGATACATCCTGCATACAAATTCGATTCCAACAATGCAGCAATTACTAATTGCAGCAAGTTACTTTGCTACAGGAAGAGTCCAACAAATTGTAGGTGACTGTAAGGGTATCCCAGGAAACCGCTTCGCGTTGTGTAGCAAGAGTCGCCAGTATCATTGCTGATTTATGGGAACGGCACGTTCAATTCGCCGTGGGCAACAAACTCACAGCATTTGCAATAGAGATTCTGTAACAAGTAAGAGAACAGAGCAAGATTTCCAGATGTCGCAAGTGTCGGACACTTTCACACACATTGGTATCCGTGCAGCCGGTGCAATGACCAGACAGGTATTTCGTAACAGGAATGAGACGTTGCCTGGGAATGCACAACGAATATGTACTGAAGACCTCTTTTCACATGTTGAAGCCCGTTATCAGAGTCGGACTGGGTAAGAAAGGGCGCCTGTGCCATTTACCGAAATAACCAGGGAGGGGCGCCATGTCTTTTACGGGTAACTCTGATGATGTGATGGTGCCTTCAACCGTCTAGTGGTTTTGGGTGCGGTCTAATTAAGCACCCCAAGCAGAAGCAACGTCTGGGGTCGAGCACAAGATTCTATGCTTATTTTCACATTCTGTCGTCATTCCTGGCTTCGGAGCGTATTCTTCAACACACATTTTATATATCAAGTATGCAGTTTTTGGAAATTTTGGAGTGGGCTTGGGGGGGGGGGGGGGCATGTTAAAAAAAATGCATTAAAAACGTAAATAAAGGGAGGGATAAGAGAAAAGGGAATTATTTGTGCCTAAAAGGAAAAGTCATCAGCGGATATGGAATCCAAAACCATTCATTTTTCTTTGCGGAGAGAAGAAAAAAATAGACTACCAAAGGGGCGCCGAAAGTATGCAGCCAAAGGGCGCCTGTGCCATTGACACAATGGCACTATGGCCAGTCCGAGCCTGCAATATGGGTCAGCCCATGATAGTTGTATTTTCATACAGTAACGTCTGTGTGCAGACTTTTAACGTCTGTGGTCAACGTGGCTGAGCAGTGAGAGAGCTCAGCCTGGTTGATGGAGGTTTGCGGATCTGGTCGAACCCCTGGAAAGGGGACCTTAGGAAAGTCCCCGTCAGGACTGTCGGCCAGGGTAGCGTGAGAGGCTACCATGCTCCTTCACGGCTATGGGAACTATTCTGGACCATTCTAGACAATCTTTCGGCCCCTACGATGATCGAAGGTTTCCCGGATCAAATCCCCGGGTTGGCACCTCCCTTTACCAGACATTTCGTCTTCTCTAAAAGTCTGGTAATTTTCAAAATTGAGCCGGTTTAGCCACACAAGCATTAAATTGCTTTGGCTGCCTAAAGGCTCAAAAGAAATTAATTGTTAAAAAAAAAAAAATTACTACCGGACAACAGTGGCTGTCCAATCAGCGTGGTTGCCTGAATCCTGTGCCTTCTTTGGGAGCTCTAAAGACCCTGAGTAGAAGTCTCAGCAGTCTCAACAGAGGGGTGGCCCTCCTTTTTATCTCACGTTTAGTGTGTGGACTATTTTTGCATCTGCTTCATTGTCATAGAGATTATTTAGTGGCAGGATCTCGTCACCACCTTTTATGTGATGTGGTCAGGTTCGTTTCCTCATCTGCTACCACCTGATTTTAAAACTTTTCGTCTACATTTTCCCATGGTAGTAAGCGCCGTTGCGACAATGTTCTCCCAATATTTCTTTAGCTGTCTTTAGTCAGTTTGGTGCAGCATTAAACTGGTCAACAATAGTAATCCTTTTTCTTAGTTGTGGCTGTGTCTGTCCCTAAATAGTCCCATGCATGTGCAACCAGTTCGGAAATGAGGTTGCGCTCTTGGTGTGTAAATTGGTAGCGTACGTACATACGTTCTATTCTTTAATTTGGCTCTACAGGGGTTGGAAATGTGGTCACAATGACCACTTGCAGTATAGGTTTTGTGCTTCAATGACGATGGAATTGGTACTTGTATAAGTGATTAGTTGACACTTAGCTCTGGCGTTCTAGACTAGTCCACGTAACTTGAGTGAATACTTCATTTGCGAGCAAAGTATATACTTAAGTACATACTTTCTCAAGTGCCACTTGCTGTAAGTTTAAGAGGATGTTCTAGACTACCACTGTTAGTCAAGGAAAAGCTCAAGGAAAAGGTCAAGCCAGGGAAGTAATTCTAATCGTTGCGCGTCGATATCAGCAAGATGTATTCCCCAACAGTACCTTGAAAAGTAAGAAGAATTAATTAAAGGCTACTGCAGAATACACTGGAGTAAGTTATTCTACTGTAAATAGAATTCAAGAACAACAAATTGGGCTTTGGAAGAATCTCTCTGAACTTGACAAAGTCTTTCGTAAAAGCAAAATATGGTTCTCTTTCAGACCAACCAAATAGTGATAAGAGCCATACGTCCTGTTTTATCTCGTAGTACTGAACAAACGTTCGTTTTCCACTTATTTTTTCTAAAAAGTAATATATAAAAAACACACGCCCCCCCCCCCCACACACACACAATCAATCCCCACCTAACTACACGTTTTGGGTATAGAGCACCAATAATAGTATATTTTGTACGATTTGAGGGGAAAAAAGAAATAACTACAAAAACAGCTTCGCCTAAAAAAAAATAAACACCCCCTCAAGCTCGTATCTCTATAAAAATTTACAACTCTGGAGGCTCACAAGTAAACAATAAGTTTTTTCAGAATAAAAACCGTGACTTACAATTTGACCTGCAATTTCAGAGAACAAGAATTATATAAAATGTTCCCTTAAATTGTAGGTCTGTTTCTGATTAGTTTTGTCTGAGACCCAAAACTAACGACAAGAATGAACAACTGAAGCGGTTGTTCATTTGTGTGCCTGTGAATTTTCATGGACATACACGAGTTGCCGTCAGGGACTTCGTCCACCCACAAAATTAGGGGGAGGAGGAGGAGGAAGGGCAAAATCTTTTCCAACTAGGGGACTGAGGGAGCTCTGGGGGAACGCTTTAAAGAGTTTGAGACAGCTGGAAGACCCAAATTGACACTTTTTTACCAGGCGGCTCGCCGTCCGCGCACAAGCCAAAATCGTGTTTATTTATGGGAAATAGAGATGAGGGGCAGCACGTGCCTTCCAGCCCCCCCCCCCCCGCCCCAATGGAAAGGAACGGGGGGGGGGAGAAGGGCACGTGATCCTCCCCCCCCCCCTGAGCCTCATCTTAATTTCCCCTAAATAAACACGATTGCAGTGTAATAAGTTTGGAAATAAGAGTTGAAAACAACGCAATCCTAGTGTTACATACACTAAGAATCTCGTAAGGATTATCATTCGCTAAATCATTTTTTTTCAAGTAAAGAACAGAAACAAGTATTCTTTCTTAACCACTTATGTCTCCAGTGGCAACGTTTATTTCCGTTTTTTTTTATTAACACGAAAAAACTTTTTTTAAGAGTAATTCGTGCCTGCTAACTTGTTCAGAACAATATTCTGCACAAAACATATTCCCATCACCTTTTTCGTGGAGGCAACGGTTAAGGAGAAAAATCAGAATAAAACTATTATATACCTTTTGCGGGCAGTGTGATAAGCATACATAGTACTCCATTCGAGTCCACAACGTTTCACCCAATACAGATAAACTAATGAGGATTAAAGCATTCGAAAGGTGCGATTAATACCTTTCGAAAGCTTTAAATCGCATTCATGTATCTTTATTAGATCAAACTTTACAGATTAAAATGTAATACAGTATATGTTTACTACCGTGTAAGTGTGCCTTTCACGTATACCCTGTAAAAATTATACCAAATATAGATATTCAATGCAACGTGAATCGATTGAAAGGTATTAACCACCCACTTTGAAGCCCCGCCCCCCCCCAGCTCTCGATGCACCATAAAGCTTCAATTCACCCCCCGTTTAAACCCCACACACGAAACTATGTTATATTGGACGATTGGTCACAGACTCAAGAAGAAGACTATATTTTTGGGATAAATGTTAATTTAATATTTTTTCTCAAATGCCTGTGTTGAACGTAGCTCTGATTTAATTAATCATTAATTAATTACCTAATTAAACAAATACTTTCTTCCTTTACAGTATTAATGCCTAGGACTAAGGACTGTGCATAATTCCAACACATTGTGCATAATCCACAACACACGTTGCGGTACTTCCAATTCCAACACACCTGTTATTGAGGAACGTACAAAAACTTCATAGAAGACTAGGAGAATTTTCGCACTAGCAAGCATTGATGTGCATGTAGAGCTGGCAATAGTATAAGCAATGGTCGATAATGTACTGGCCAAGGAGTCTAAATGGCATAAATACTGTAGGCGGGAGATCCTTCAGGACAGACTATGACGTAAACTAAAGCAATCACAGGTGGCGGCTACTGTGGTTGTCTACTCGAGTAAAGATAGTGTTGCTGCCATTACGTCAAAGACTCCAAGGAGAAGCCCCATACTAAAGCCATCGGACAACTGTCTGCTCAGCATGAAAAAAGGAGGAATTAAAAATATTCTGCAATCCTTCCAGAAACTGGAGCTTAATAAAAACTTAAAAAAAAATGCTCCTCCGTGCTATTCCAGTGTTTTGACTCGGCTTTCTACTGGAGATCTGGTAGCAAATGAATTGAAATAACCATATAAACTGTTTCATCTGTTTCTACCACTTCTCTAAAAATGTCGTAGCGTTTATTTTGAAATACGGGAATCATCTTCGTAGCACAGTATACGCACAATTTCAAAATAAATAAAGATATCAGCCCCAATATCTTCTGCAAATTTTCGACTGTCAATACTCTGGTTATTTTGGGGCTCACACGACAATCTTCATCAGGCAAAAACAGAAAAAAAATCAATCCACCGTCGTCTGTCGTCTGACCCCAACACCTCCAGGGTATTGGCAGTCGAAAAATATGCAGAAGATATTGGTGCTGATATCGTTATTTATTTTGAAATTGTGCGTATACTGTGCTACGAAGTTCGATTCACTTAATTGAAAAGCTATGATCCTGAAGATGACTGTAGGGCTTCGTCCAATGAGATGAATAGGATAAGATAGGATGAGACAGTTTTCCGATGCCTTTAGTATGGGGCGTCTCCTTGGAGTCGTTGACCTAATGGAAGCAACACTATCTTTACTCGAATAGACAACATCAGTAGCCGCCACCTGTGATTGCTTTAGTTTACGTCATAGTCTGTCCTGAAGGATCTCCCGCCTACAGTATTTATGCCATTTAGACTCCTTGGCCAGTACATTATCGACCATTGCTTATACTATTGTCAGCTCTACATGCACATCAATGCC
Organism: Lithobius niger; assembly: GCA_023313725.1. NCBI lineage: Eukaryota > Metazoa > Arthropoda > Chilopoda > Lithobiomorpha > Lithobiidae > Lithobius > Lithobius niger. Next base: position 1,613 of record JAHWFP010201333.1, on the reverse strand, counting down.
AGCTGTGCGAAAATGCTCCCAGTCTTCTAAGAAGTTTTTGTGTGTTTCCTCAATAATAGGTGTGTTGGAATTGGAAGTACCGCAACGTGTGTTGTGAATTATGCAAAATGTGTTGGAATTATGCACAGTCCTTAGTCCATGGGGTTAATACTGTAAAGGAAGAAAGTATTTGTTTAATTAAATAATTACTTAATGATTACTTAAATAAGAGTCATGTTCAACACCGGCATTTGAGAAAAAATTTTAAATTAACATTTATCCCAAAAATATAGTCTTCTTCTTCTTGGTTCTGTGACCAATCGTCCAATATAAGTTACATGTGTGGGGTTTGAAGCGTTAAAACCGGGGACTCGAAGCTTACCCCCCCCCCCCCACCCCGGGGGGGGGGGGGCCGGTCAAAATGGGTGGTTAGTAACTTTCAAACTACCTTTTAAACGATTCAAATTGTATTCAAGTATCTATATTTGGTAAAATTTTTTCAGTATCGAACGTAATAGTACGTGAGGGGCACACTTAACGCGGCTGTAGTAAACGTATACTGTATTACGTTTTAATCTGTAAAATTTGATCTAATAAAGATACATGAATGCGGTTTAGAGCATTCCAAAGGTATTAATCGCACCTTTCGAACACTTTAATCCTCATTCATTTATCTGTATTAGGTCAAACGTTGTAGAGTCGATGTGGTACTATGTATGCTTATGACACTGCCCGCAACAGATGTATAATAGTTTTATTCTGATTTCTCTCCTTTACCGTTGCCTCCACGAAAAAGGTGATGGGAATATGTTTTGTGCAGAATGTTGTTCTGAATAATTTTGCAATTCTAAGTTTTTTGATTGGAGTTACTGTTCTTGAGATAAATAAAAAAAAAAACTGATTTTCTGCCGCCATTTTCCAAGATGGCGGCCAGTATGGCGGCCTGCCAAGTTGGCCCCC
>JAHWFP010201329.1:58383-106557 GCA_023313725.1 Lithobius niger | reverse complement strand
CTTTTTTAAAAAGCAGACAGACGCGTCACTCTGCACACCGAATTATACTTTCTGGTTGCAAGCCTCGACACTTTTCCTCACGTAACCGAGGCCCTCGACCAATTAAAAACCTGGTGGATTTCGTTGCTGGAAATTCACTGTCCGGGAAATTTGCATTTGTGCACACATATTCCGGTGAAATTTGTTGGTGTGTTTTTCGCGTTCCCTCAACCACCAGTCGCGCTCCTTCGAACAGCATTTTAACGTCACAAAAAAGCAACTATACTCACCTCTCAGACCGCATTTTGGCCTTTCCTATTCTACACATATCGCACTTTCGCACTTTCTTATTACAGTGTGTAAAAGATCGATTGGTATATAGCCCCTAAGTGTCAGTGCACACGTGCACACGAAGCGCGTTTGGAAGTGTTAAAGGGATATACCTCCCAGCGCCATTTTCCTCGATCCACCACATCAAGTACGGCCCCAAAGGTCCATTTACTTACCGTTGGTCTTTCCCTTGCTAAAAAAACCGTTTTAAAATGTGGCGACTAGGATATTTTCTGTTGAATATTGTTAACTATATTGAAGAACGATCCGTAACTATATGATGCATTGCGCGCGTACAATAATCATGACGTTTCATCTCCGTGTGTACATCTACTAATTTTCTAATAATTACCATGAGATCTAAAATCTAATAGACTAATGCGGTAAAAATTAAAATTAATTATTCCAATAGATCGCCGAAGCAAAATTATAAGGCACTAGCCTAGAAAATTATAAATTGTGATTTTAAAATACGTGAATCATTCCGGTTTGTGACGACACAATCGTTGACTTGATTCTGTCTGGAGTACTATTCACAAAGCCAACCGAGACAGCTGCTATGCGAGGAAGGCAGCTACCACCCCAGCCGACCTTGGCGCTGTAATTGCTCGGATGACGATCTGCACGTAGCTGTAATTCGGCACGCGGAATGTCCCTTTAAATTTTGTTGAACAAAACTTTTAGAGTTGTTCTTTACGGTGGACGAAATGGGCTTGCGATTGATTTCCTTGTTGATATTTTTTCTTACAGGAATTTGTTTTAAAAGCATTCTTTATTGATGCCAACTTAACCCTTTTCTGCCCATGCCAGTTGCGGTCAGTTGCGGAATTCGAACCGGCGTACACTTGGTTTGACGACGAGGACGGTAACCACTGGGCTGTTGCTGCTCGCTTTGCTCAGGGTCCCCGGGGACCCTGAGCAAAGCTCGCGTTGCATGTTAGTTTTTTGCCGTTCTGTAGCCGGAGACCATTGGACAGTAAAAGGTTAAATACACAAATAATGCATAGATTATGCGTGGGCAAATTGAAACAAATCAGACAATGATTATTCGAAAACTATATTGGTGATGCAGACAGGCGGTTAGACCGATACACACACTGAAACTACTGTAGCACCAAGAAAAGACGCTCCCTAAGTCTGCCGTGTATCGATCCTTACTAGAAAGGGTTCAAAGGGTTTTAGCGAGCGTTAACCGCACCCGGTCATCTGCCCGACAGCAAAATACAATCGCTCGAATATCACTAGAAGAAGGAGAATCAAGCATTCCCTATGTAACCGTCCGTTTTTTTTCCATCGAGCAATTTAGCAGAAGCACGAGTATATGGTGTGTAGTCAACGTCAGTATTACACAACACACACCAATCCAATCCCGTCGATTTACCCAAAGTTTGACGTTAATGGCGAACTATACTCTTGTTTCGCTAAATTGCTAGATGAAAAAGAAACGCACGGTTTGCCTCAGCATGAACTTCCATGTTAAACGTCAAACTTTGAAACCTCATGATTTTCCCCCAGATTTACGACCAACGAAATTCGCTAAATTTGGGGACGTATCATAACTTTTTCACTGCATCATTCTTCTTCTTCTTCTTCATCATCATCATTATCATCATCGTCATTACAAGCTCCAGGACATATTGGACGCCATTTTACCGTGACTGATTTATCATAAAAAGCGCAAATTATCTCATATTACGATTATTTCATAACAACATTCTAGTTATTTGGACATATCTAACAAAAAATTAACGGATGTTAGTATTAAAAAACGCTTAAGCGTATAAAATACGAATGTAAGCCTTAAAAATGCTCTGAAGGAACAGATACAAGAAAAAGACATGTAAGCTATCAGCGTCGCAGTAATTCGACTAAAAGAAGCTGAAGCTTGATTTTTGGGATGTTAGAGATTCGCGTACACGTGCTAGTACGACGCTGATGGAGTACATGTCTTTTTCATGTGTCTGTTCCTTTAGGGTATTAAGTTTTTCAGGGCTTTCATCCGTATTTTACAAGCTTCACGTTTTTTAATACATTTCGTCTTCATCCAACTTAAGGGGGCACCTACCCTAAAATTAGGCATAACTTTGGAAATTTTGTTCTTTTAGTGCAATTGCCCCAAAGTCATAATTGTGTTGAAATAAAGAGTCTAGAGCATATTTTGAATTTTGATTTTAGTCATTTTTTTGTGGGAGTACCGTACCGGTACATTTTTGGTACACTTTATTACACTTTTATACTGCTACTTTGATAACGTGCAAAAATTGAGGAACATGAATGAGATAGTGCTGTAAATCATCTGTATACACAGCACCATCATGTGGACTAAGATAATTTTGCTACTACAATTTTTTTATATTTTGTAATGGAATCACAATTTACATACAGTGTAAACTTATGTAGCCCAAATTTTGGGACTTTAAAAAAAAAAAAAACTACACCGGAAGTGTGCAGTAGTATGATTTTAGTCCACACCTGGGGACTTGTCAAGCCATTATCTCAATTCTAAGTAAAGTTTTCATGCTTTTAGTGATTGACCGCTAGCGATATTCACGATCTAAAAAAATCAAGCTTGAACGTGAAGCTTATAACCATACACAATGCTACCTAGCCGGGGGGGGGGGGGGGGGGGGAATGTTGTTGGGCGTGAAACGTCTCGGTTAATTAACTGCACCAGAATACCTTCGAAAGCAAATAATTTTTTTTTGGAGTATTTTTAGGGTAGGTGCCCCCCTTAAGAAACTATTAATTTGCAATACAGGAATAGTTTAGTTAGTCGGTTTCATTTTTTTGACATCGGTTCCAGTTTCGGTGTCGGTATCGGTTTTTGCCACCTTGCACCCCAACCATATACTTCTATATATTTTTTTCCTTGTAACAGTAGTTTTACTTGCTTGTAACTCGCTCCTGCTTTCACTTTCAGCAGCGTCATTGCCCATGGGTTTTTCTGTGGCATCATTTACCTCTACTATTTTTTTTAATGACTAGGAGCTTTGCATAAAAAATGATAATTATTAAAAAAATTAAAACAACCAATCAATCTTTGATTTTTCGAACACCGTACGAAAAACCGACACAAAATCCGAATCGGTTTCAGTTTCGGTTTTCAGTATAACCGAAAATTCTGTTTCGGTTTTCGACCCATCCCTAATGCGAAGTGTAACTTTCTAAATATGCCCACAATTCCGTGTACATTTTTTAGAATCGCGGTTTTAGCACGGTCTCGAATAACTACAAGTTACGGCAGTTACTAATCCAAGAAGCACCTTTCTAAAGAACGAGTTTCTGCCAAGTTAGACTTAGTTCCAAGCTTTTCATTATTTCCTCATGGTAACTTTCATATTTTAGATTTGAAAAATCTGTGTACGCCCGAAGTCGTTTCTATTATCTTGTTTCTAACATTGGAAACAATTCGGTTTGTCGTTCATGTCCCCATCTACAAAACGCCTTACTTTAGCTCCTTTCCTGACGCAGCAATGTTGACAAAAGGCATAAAATAACAAAGAGGTGGCAGGAAAGACTGGAAGAGACAGACCGAACTTGCAATCCGTTAAATAATTTTTAACGTGGTTTTCCAAAGAAAAAAAAGGGAAAGGTGTTGGCAGACAACTTACGCATTTATAAAACGTCTCCTTTTGTACTGTCGTTCGGTCGTCTCACAACCGACCAATAAACAGATTGTGAAAATTAGGTAGCACAACTCAGACCCAGCATCGATGTGCTAATGGCATTTGGATGTGCTAAAATAAATGTCATACTGTTGGTTTATTGTTACGTTTTCCATCAGTGATATTCAAGCATTGCTAATATAGCCTAATAATAATAATAAATTTATTGCTGTACATTCTCGAAGTTCTTACGGACTTGTGTGAGAGCAACACATACATAGAACACATATAAACATTACAATAGTACACCTTGTAGTCCAAAAATAAAATAAAAAACAATATTGCAACAAATGTGAATGTTAGAAACTGTTCTTCGATGATTAACAAAAGCCAGTTAAACATCTTTGCGCAGAAATTCTTTCAATTTGGGTTTTAACTCTTTAATACTGTTATGTAATAATAACTTGTCAGGAAGATTGTTAAATATGAAGGGTATATAATATTGCTTTTATTCTTAACTCCATACTTATTGCTCCATCGTGGTAACTCAAATTTTAATTTGTCGTTTTCTCAACCTATCCCGATTAGTTGCTTTTGTTGTCTTTTATGTATATTCGAGAAATAGATCTTTGAAATTAATATTTGGTCTCTTAATTTCAATATAGTTAGAATTCTCGTTCTTTTATAACATTCAGCTGTGTTATATATGCCATTTCCAAATAAAGTCTTTACAATTTTGATTTGTAAGGATTGAAGTCTTTTGATTATTTGTATGTGCTGATGCAAAACCTCATATTTCTATTGGGTACCTAATGCGACTTTCAATCCACGCTGCATAGAAACTCATTCAAAATATATCTTAGTTGAAATTTTTTGCAGTGGCAATCCTCAGTTGTGACATAATAATTTTAACATGACTTTTGAAATTCCAGTTTGCATCAATATTGAGGCCTAAATATTTACTATTTTCTTTTATTTCTAATAGGTTACAAGTATTGATACAGTTGTCTGTATTATTATTGTGAAGTAAGCATGAACAATTCTCTTCATGCACTAATAATAATAATAATAATTCTATTATTCCATTACAACACATATATGTACAATATACACTGTAATGCTCGAAGCTATTAATTAAAATAGCTTGTGTGAGAACAACTATACATCTTGTTGAAATTAAAATTTACGTATAATTTTTTCATAGTTACTAAAAGGTTTGAATTTTAAGAATTTTTTTTATATTTTAGACTTCAAATTGCAGAATTCAACACTTCGCAATGGGTTTATTTTCTTGTATACAAGAAAATAAACCCATTGCGAAGTGTTGAATTATAACTTAACTTAACTATTAAGTTTAACTTTTAATTTCCATTTTAATTCATTAATATTCTGGTAATTCATCATATTTCTTGGTAATTTATTAAAAATATTTGGTACGTAGTACTTTTTATTTCTTTTCCCTTATATATTATTCCATTTTGGTACTGTGTATATTGCTTATTCATTCTGATGTTATCTGTTTCAGTAAATCTGCTATTTTTATACATATGTGAGGCATAATAGTAATAATAATAATAATAATAATACAAGTTTATCACAGTAAGTGAAAGGACACGGAAGGGGAATTAGGTTTACAAACAGTATAAAACCAGCCATAGGCTCAACTGCAAAATGAAATAACATCGCAACACACAAACAAGAAAAGAAGAAATTTGTTATACTATAGTTAGCGCCATATAACAAACTGGAGAGGTCTGTCTTGTTAATTTTTTTTCTTGAACGTAGGAAAATAAGTGGACAAAACCACGTCAGATGGAAGGGCATTCCAAACATTTACCACCCGATGAGAGAAGAAGTGCTTCCGACAGTCCCTACGAACCAGACTTAGTCAATTTCAGAGGGTGACCTCTAGTACGATTGTTACTTCGGACCTAAAAAAATATACCACTATCAATGACAGTGTTCCCCTTTAAGTTTAAGTATGTTAAATAGGGATCGACACGTAGCCTACCCAACTCAACTGAATCGAGCTTTAAAAAATGAAAGCATTCCGTGTATCTTGTTCATAAACTACCGGACAGGTCAGCAACCGATTCCGCAAAAGCGACGGCACCCATCTATTTTTTTACGAACACACTCACTGGATGTATCGATAAGCAACATGGAAGCCAATTCTCTGAGACGATGTATTGTAATTTCAAGGGTTCACTGCAGACTTGTTAAATTCAAACTTCTTTACTTCTTCCTTAGACATAACGCAATTTACAAAAATAAACATTTAACAATCCGCACATGAATCGAGAAATTGTCCAACAAGACAGTTCGTGCATAGAGTTCTGTCCTTGTTGCGTTCTTGTTGGGAAAGACCACTCTTCGCGCCAAACCATCTTCAATATAAGGGCTAGTTCTAGCTACAAAATATGGAAACACTTTCCGTAAAAGGAACGGACGTGTCTCTCACGTGGAACAATAACCAAAAACCCGGCATTCGAAAGTTGGCCAATGTTTCTTTTCATCGTTGAGTCGAACACCATAATTAGCTCTAATTATAGTCATTAGGTAATTACGGTCAAGTCAGCAAGCAAGAGATGGCAACTTTACACCTCCAACCCAACGCTGTGATTCGTCCACAACAAATCACGGTAAGTGCAGGCCACTAGTGATGCATATCACCTGGAACGCTGCACAGAAGGCAAAGAACAATCTCCAACCCTCTGAGCACAAACACATCACCGCACTTTGGCTGCACTGCACAACACACCAACACTGCACAACACATTCCGCACACTGCCACCTCTGCACACTGCTGCACACCGCAGCACTCTTCTACACATTGCCACACACCACTGCACTCCACAACACCACTCCACATCCACAACACGGCAACAGGACCATCACAATACCAAACGGCCCCACTGACACACCAAATACGACACACCAATTTTACACTCTGCAGCACTCAGGAAACTCTCTCTTTAACTAGCAATCCATCCACTTATGCTTACAACACACCACAAGAAAGCCTTCAAAAACCTTTCTTTTCGCTCCATCTCTTCTCTTGCCACCCTAAACACACCATACCACAAAATACCACACACAACAATCCACCTCCTTGGATCCAACTCAAAAGTACTGTTCACCACTGGAGAAAACACATTTTTGCCATGGCAAACCCCCCCTACACTCAGCATTAGGGCGTTTGTCCCCCTTTCCCCAGCAAAAAAGTAAACATGCAACACATATCCAAACAACGCTAACAATAACACTGTAAACCTTGCATGTTAACAACAACAAGAAAACTTCGTCAGACACAGAATTCAACAACACTTTGGGAGAAGCAAGCACACACTGCAGCTTGTGAAAAGCTTTCCCGCAACTACTGCCCCCTCCCACTTTGTCTGGTGCCCCTTTGTTCACGCTGACCGATAAAGGCAATACCAACTTTGCAAAGTTATTTAACATGTGCAAGCCATCACCAGTCAATCCTAACCTAGACTTGACTTTTTTCTTCGTGTTTATAACCAGTAAAGCCGATTTTGCTTCCACTTTCACCACAACTAGGCACCTACACTTTTGCTTTACCCTTGCAGACAGAGGGCCACCAATAGCTACCACATTTACTTGTCTGCTCGTGACATTCCCAGGTTTCCCTCCTGAATCCCACACCTGAGATCGCCTGTATAACTCTTTACCTTTCACTCCATTCTGTCCTTCCACTACCATGACATTGACTCCAACCCTATTACTAGTAGTAACGTGTGCAAACTCATCTTTCCATCTTTCCTTCTTTCCATCTGCGATTTCCCTCTTTAACCTCACCTTACTTCCGTGAACGAACTCAGCTGGAGTGAAGTTTGCCGTCTCACAAAAAGTAGTCGTACTTGTAAACTTAGCTGGTGCTAAAACATCATTCCCTTTGTCAGGATACTCCAAATGCAAAGCCCTGCTACCGTCTACCCTCGTTCTGTGCAACCTTTCTACAGCCTGAGACCGTAAATGATAAGGCATACTAGTTACAAGGCCGATTTCACACTCCTTCAAGAAACAAGCTGCCCGTTCAGAAACAAACGGTTTTCCAACATTCGATTGGAGTTCCACCGAGAACCCAACCCTTGAACAAATCGCTAAGCTTTCATTTACTACCGTGTGTGAGTTAGCCTCCCTGACAGTAACTGCTTCAGGATACCTAATCGCCCTATCTCGAACCGTTAAGACATCTATATTTCCTTTAGACGTCACTTTGAAAGGCTTTACGAACTCAACATTCACCTTAATGAAAGGCTCTGCCATAACCGGAACTAAAATCATATCGTCCTCTCCCTTCCTCACACCTTTTCTATATTTCTTACAGATTTCACACCACTCTATCCAATTTTTACATTGTGCACAAATTCTTGGCCCATGCAATACTTCTTGCAACCTGGCAATGTTCGTTTCCGTGGCCATGTGCCCAAAATAGGCATTAGCATGTGCCATCCTTACCAGTTGCTCCGTAAGCATTTTAGGTACCACTACCTGATCACCCAATTTGATGCCATTTGCTGCCACCCATTTCCTACGTAAGTCATCATCCTTCCAAAAAAAAGATGTACCTTCAATGTCTGCTGCCACTCGACATCCCTCCAACCCAGGATCAAGCACCTGCCCTTGCTTTAAAACTTCAGCCTTAACAGCTAACAAGTCTTGAATTCCTGCTGTCAACAAACCTACATTTCCATCCCTTACAACCTTTTTACTAATTTCCGTACTCCTTACAGAGTCGGCCACAACACTAGCTTGTTTATTGACTAAAACGTGTTGTGACTGGACAACTGTATCATTTTGTGCAAGCCCATTATCTTCGACCTTGACACCAATTTCACTGCTTTCCACAATTACCATATTTCCACTTGCAACATTTCGAACACTTTCCTCCGTTTCCTCATCTTCAACTTTAAAAAGACCATTCAATACATCACCATCAATAAATTGATCTACAGCCTGCTTTTCGTTACTTTTCTTTCCGTTGATACCTGTTTTCGACCTAGCTATCGCATTCCGTGTGTTGTTTACCTTTGTTTCAATTTTCTGTAGCTTTTCATAAGACTTTTGGCTAAGCAGAAAGTCATACGTTTCGTTCTTGAAGAACGGCGACACGCCGCATTCCAGCATAATGTAGCCATTTTCTGTTGCCAGTTTTACCTTTGCCACCGGAAAGTCTGTTACATTTTGACTTACAACTGACGACAAAACAACTCGTTTCCCTGTGAATGAACTAGGCTCTACTATTTTACTTGAAACTACATCCATAAATGCACCTGTATCCAGCAAATACCTACCAGGCTTTCCATTAATTGTACATTTCGTACATAACTGGCTTTCCACCGAGTGTGTACCACTTTTACCCTTAAAAGAGCTAACCTCCTTTCCACTATGTACAATAGGCAATTGAGTACATACATTTCCCACTGAGGCTTTGGTACCATTGTTGGGACAATCCCTTTTCAAATGCGAGCTCGAGCTACAAATGTAGCACTTACGTGGCTCGTCCGCCTTTAAAGGCGCTCTCCTACCAGACTGATTATTGTCGTTAGCTTGCGGCCTTGCTTGCGCATTGTAAGCCGAAGCTGTAGTACCATTGCTCGTACCATTATTACCTGAACCATTTCTAGTACCACTATTGTTACCATTACCATTGTTACTGTACCCATAGTTAATAGTACCATTCCCTTGGTTGCCTCCACCATTTTGCGAATTACCACTCCCTCCATTGTTTCTGCTACCTTGACTACCTTGATAACCATTACCATTCCGATACCTGCCATAACCATTACCATTGTTACCTCCTCCACGGTAATTATTTCCGCCCTGTGGTCCGCCTTTTCCATTGTCAGAACCACTCCCCTGTCTTAGAACTGCTTCTTGGCGATTAGCGCAGTAATCGTCTGCAAGCGAAGCTAAGTTCAAAACAGACTCTTGTTTACCCTTATCAATAAGCCATACTCTTATCGGACTTGGTACCTTATTCAAAAAGTCCTCTATTAATACCTGCTGGAACAATTTTTGGAAAGAATCCCCACAATCAAGTTCCTTAACCCATTCAGTACCCAGTGTTGTCAAAGTGTGAGCAAAATCTAAGTACGTTTGTTTATCAGTTTTTTTTGCTGACCTAAACTGGTTATGTAAACACTGCTCTGTAACATTAAATCTTACTTTAAGAGCTTTCACACACAGATCAAACTTTGCAAAGTCATCATCAGAAAGACGCATGAGCGTTTCTCGCGCTTTCCCTGTTAACAAAGATAACAATCTGAAAGGCCACTCTTCTTTGTTAAAGCCCATCCTATCACAAATTCTAGTAAAACCAGACAAGAAAACTAATATGTTGTCTTCCTTCTCCCTGAAGGGTTGGCATAACTTTGACATGTCATAACGTTTTTCTTGTTGTACAGAATCTGTTTTTACCTTTAATTGTTCTTGCTTAAAGGACAACTCTCTTGCCTGCATTTCATCATTATGCTGCCTAGCATTTTCATTTATACGCAGCTCATGCTCCTGTTTCTCCCTCGTTAATCTATCTTCCCGTTCCCACCTCTCTCGTTCTAGCTCTGCCTGACGATCCACTCTTTCTCTTTCTATAGCTAATTTTTCTCTTTCAATTTCGTCTAGCCTAGCCAATTTCTCCCTCTCAAATTCTACATCCCTTTCCTTTAATTCTTTTTCCCTTGCTAATTTTTCCCTTGCTAATTCGTCCTGCCTCTCTCTTAAAGCCTCCTCCCTTCTTAATTCTTCTTTTCTTACACTTATCCTTTCCCTCTCTAATTCAGCCTCTAAAATTCGCCTTTCCTTTTCATCTTGCTTTTCCTGCCTTTCCCTTTCTTTTTCTTCATTTATTACCCTTTTAGCCTCCTCTACAGTTTTAACTGCTTCTGCTAAATCATCAGCCAACAAAGTTTCTCCCTCCAACCCACCTTTAAACATAGCCAGAATTTCACTTTTTTTTTTAGGTGCATGCAACCCTAATTCCTCGCACACAGCTTTCAAATCAACCACAGTTTTATCACTAAGCAACTCCATTGTAAATTACTTAATTACCTAAGCAACCAACAATCAAAAAAATAGCACCCACACGCACAACAGTTCCCGCAAGCTTTAAACAACACTTTTCCCAAACGCCCTAATACCAAGGTGTAAAAAAAGTTTGCCACAGCTCACCTGTTGCCGCGTTGTGGAGACGCTGCCAAGACGACTTCTACATCCAAACTGACGAACCCAGGCTTGCACTGACGATGACTTCAAACCCTATTTCGCTTCTTCCATTACCGGAATTCGCCGAAATCTTCCTTCTCACACGACGAAGTGCAGCATTATCGCCCACTCTCGCTGATCGGAATGTTTTCCGTCCCTCGTCCAGTCGCAATCTTGTCTGCCAGCTCAGCTTTTCCGTCTCTTGACTCGTCTTTCTTGAACAGCAGGAAGCCCCTTTAATCTTCCTCCCACGCTGGTTGCCGCCAAAGTCGAAATTCTGCCATGGAAATTGAACACACTGAGTTGGAGAAGCTCACCACTACCATCTAAGTTGACATTACCGCCGACTTTCGATGCAGCTGTGCCCCTTTAACGTGAAAGTCCGGATGTAAGCCCAAACTGCTGGTTTCTTCGACGTGTCAGCCCAGCTTGACCGCTGTCACCAATGTATTTACTTTACACTTGATGCCGACGCAATTTGCTTCACTACAGCCAATGTAGACACAAAGACAGCACCCTGACCGTTGAAACTCGAACAAATCGACATGAAATCCAGCTGCTTCCTCGACGTGAAAGTACGGCTACACCGCTGCCACCAATGTAATTTCAAGGGTTCACTGCAGACTTGTTAAATTCAAACTTCTTTACTTCTTCCTTAGACATAACGCAATTTACAAAAATAAACATTTAACAATCCGCACATGAATCGAGAAATTGTCCAACAAGACAGTTCGTGCATAGAGTTCTGTCCTTGTTGCGTTCTTGTTGGGAAAGACCACTCTTCGCGCCAAACCATCTTCAATATAAGGGCTAGTTCTAGCTACAAAATATGGAAACACTTTCCGTAAAAGGAACGGACGTGTCTCTCACGTGGAACAATAACCAAAAACCCGGCATTCGAAAGTTGGCCAATGTTTCTTTTCATCGTTGAGTCGAACACCATAATTAGCTCTAATTATAGTCATTAGGTAATTACGGTCAAGTCAGCAAGCAAGAGATGGCAACTTTACAGTATAGTAAAAAGCAGATTCACGATTTAAGGCGCAGCCGTTAGTGATACTTCGGCTTTTGAGATGGCAACCGTCATTAAGGTTGAATATGGAGGGCAAATTCAGTCGCTGTAACCGTACAACTATGCACCAAATGTTGGAGAGACTTAAGTCCGACGATTAGGGTAAAACACGCTCAGCTACAGTTAAAATGTGATACTGTTTGAAAAATTTATCCTCACACAGGCAAAAGTTTGAATTAGTTTACGAATAGCTGTTCAATTTTATAAATTCATGCTTGCATCGTTTTTAAGATGCACAGCGTTTTCACGTTTGTGGCAAACTTCCTTTAATATTTCGTTGGGTTCGCTGTAAAAATGACAGATTATATTGTTACACCGTAGGAGTGATTACGTCCAGGAGAGGTTGATGCCCGTTAAACCCTTTGAAGCCTTTGTGATTACGTCAGGAATGATGAACCGTGGTATGTGTATCACACGAACCTCATTCATGCGAAAACTGTGGGCACCAGGAGCCCGCCATGTTTCTTCTGGTCTTTTTTTTTTAATTGTTGTCTTATTCTGAAATTACTGCTATGCTCTTTATAGGGCGTTACAACAATTTTGTAAATACAATAAATAACTAAATAGATTGTAGAATTGGCCTCTCGCGACTCTCACTCAGACGAGAACAGGAAGTTGGCTCCGCCATGGTGGCATTATACCGGTGTCGACGAAGTGCCTGAAGGGCTGCAGAATGCGAAGGTTTGAAATGCATTGGTTCTAGTACAGTTGCAACCCCCTGACGTCACAAAAGAAGTGTTTCAAGAACGTATACCTCGCCTTCATAAGCTCACCAATCCTCCTTGTGTTGTCAAGGCTTTTGCTAAGGAGTTTTTCTTTAAATACCGGCCCATAAGCACGTTTATTTCTTATGATCGAGTGACTTGTTACCATCTTACATCTTAGTGGGGACAATGGGTGACAACCACCACCATGTTATTAATTGCCTTTACGTAAACAACAGGTCCGCCATTTTTAGTCGGTGAATTTAGCAAGAAAACCGGATCCGGCAGTCGATCAGTACGATGCTTCAGCGATGACGTCACACTGCTTTATTTTCGATGGTCACAGCAGTTATTTTTTATGGTTACAGCGAGCATATCCGACGGCCATAGTAGTTATTTTCGTTGGGTATTGCGGTTTTTTTTCCCGATGGCCACAGTGATTATTTTTTGATGGCCACAGTGAAATTTTAGCTGGAACAACGGTTATTTTCGATGGTCACGCCAATTATTTTTGATAGCCACAGTGGTATTTTCGATGGCCACAATGGTTAGTTTTAATGGATACCGCGGGTATTTTCGACGGTCACAGCAATTGTTTTTATGGTCATAACGAGTATATTCGATGGTCGTAGCGGTTATTTTCGATGACCACATGGTTACTTTCGATGGTCACAGCAGTTATTTTAGATGGCCAAGGTGAAATTGTCCATGGTCACAGTGGTTACCGTTAATGGCTATAGCGATTATTTTGGATGGTCGCAGCAGTTCTTTTTGATAGTTCTGCAGTGACGGCCACAGTGGTTATATTCGAAAGACATAGTGAATATTTTAGACGGCCACAGTGGTTATTTTTAATGGCCAAGTGGTTATTTTCGATGGTTACTTTTGTGGTCACAGTGATGATTTTCGACGGCCACTATAGGTTATTTTCTCTCACAATAGCCACAACGATTTCTGATTTTAAGTAGTGCTAACTAGAGACGATCCAAACAGAAAATTTTTGGGCGAAAGTAAAACGAGTTAACGTCAGCACAAAACGAACCACGTTTGCCAGTTTATTTGGCTTTCCCTGAAGCACATTAGAGTTTCTAGCTACAGCAAATTCCAAAGAGTCCGACTTTTCCTCTTTTTTTATTTATTTATTTTTTTTTTTTCGGTTTTATTTTCTTTTGCTCCTCCCGTCTTTTAATGCGGCCGCGTTCGATGATTTTAAAGGGCGACCAAACACTTTCGAACCATTAAAAAAAATGTACATGATTTCAGCAAAGGTGAAATTGCGAAGTTGGCGATGGAACGTTGAAAGGTTTTCAACATTAAAATATATTTTTAAAAAGTTCCCTTCAAACTTGGGCGTATTGAGAAGTTTCGAAGTGCTGAGGAAAGTTTGTTATAAACCATTCATCACCGTCGAAGGGAAAGGGAAAACTGAATGGGTATTACAAACCATTCATTCGATGTTTACCTAACTTTAGCACGTATTCAAAACCGAAGATGAGTGTGAATGTGGTACATCTTTAAGACTTTCGCCTTTTTTTTTCCCGGAAAATATGAGCTATTATTCAGTTCGCTCAATGCTAGACACATTAGTTAAAGATCATTCTTCCCAGGCTTTCCTGTGTGGCTCAGTTTTGGTACATGAATTCAGCCGCTGTAAATGTCGCAAAGACATTCATTTTCTTATTATTTATCCCTACTGAGAAACGATTTTGCTACACTCACCTTTCCTCGCATTTAGTGGGAAGGATTATGCTTCTCCCGTAACGAAGTGACAGAGTACCTTGTTGATATCGTAGATGGTTACAAAAACAATGGCGGCCGTCGATGAAAGCCGCTCCCTCCAGGAAGACGTAGCCGCTCATAAAATAACTGTAGGACTCAAGTTACGCTGCGCTCACAATAAGGGTATAAACAACGGCATTCGGTAACAATGCGGTCGATCGATCAAGAGAGGCTGGTACACAGGTAATTTTGTTTTTTTGATCGCACAATGTGATTTAACATATTTGTACCAACGAGCCCACTGTGGGCCTGCGGGCCTGCAGGCTGCGGGCCTTAAAGCTCTTAATAAAACCGTTAAACCGTTCCTCAATATTTTACACGCCGAAGCATTGGTGCACGTTTCCGAAATGCTCCTTCGACGAACAAGGTACAGAGTAACTGCTTCGTTAGCCAACAACAACAACGACACAACGAAAAGACTCCACTGCTTGCAGGGAGGAAGAAAAAAAGCGATTGGTGGTTATATTATTAGGAGTTATTCGTTTGAAGTGCTTGAGTTCCTTCAAACATGCGAAAACCCGATGATGCTCCCTGACATGGACTAAATTAAAACCAGTCTTCGTTGTTGACGGCGTTACATCGTGAACCAACGGAAATATAGCAAAGATGGTCGTACTAGGTACCACAGTAGAATTTAGTATCCCTTTAATCCAATTGTTTATTTGGCAATCACGTTCGTAACATTGTGAAAAAAAAAGCCTTTAAAATGTGCGGCTTCTTGAAACGAACCTTATACTTTATGTTAGACACCAAAACTATATCATCACCATATATAATGCTATTGTCGGAAGTTTAGTTTCTTATGTATGTATAGTTTGGAACCCCACACTGCAATAGAGCAGCGTCAAGTGACGTCATTTTAGCTACGAGATACCATGTAAAGGGCATAGCTACAAGGTGCACTAGATTAAAATGTAAGTAAAAAAACGGCACTTCTAGTCAAGAAAGTGCTTTGAGAGCGGATTTCTTAGGCTTAAAAGAACGTTTTCTCCAACAACAAAAATCGCGCGTTATAGGCTTAAGAAATCCAGTCTAATAGCATTGGCTTCAGTAAGACGACCTTCTTTTCGCCCTCCAGTGCTCCTTGCAGCTAACCCAGTTACTGGCTCCACCATAGAGTTATACACAATAATACTACGTCGTGTCACTGCCCTATAGGCAGTGACATGACGTAGTATTATTATGTATAACACTGTGGAGCCAGTAACTAGCCTATAGGCAGTGACACGACGTAGTAATATTGTGTATAACTCTATGATGGAGCCAGTAACTGGGTTAGCTGCAAGGTGCACTGGAGGGAGAAAGGAAGATCGTCTTATTGAAGCCAATGCTATTAGACTGGATTTCTTAAGCCTATAACGCGCGATTTTTGTTGTTGGAGAAAACAACGTTCTTTTAAGCCTAAGAAAGCCGCTCTCAAAGCACTGTCATGACTAGAAGTGCCGTTTTTTCCGTTACATTTTAATCTAGTGCACCTTGTAGCTATTACCTCCAAATGGTGTCTCGTAGCCAATATGACGTCAATTGACGCTGCTCTATACCTAATCGCAGAGGTGGATAGAATTCAGAGAAATTTAGTTAGATATATTTGTTTTAAATGATTATTCCTATGAAAAAAACCTGGGTGTTAAATTTGGGATTCCAACTCTTGTACAATTCAGACAAAGTATTGGATTACATTTTTACAATTTGATATACGGGAAGATTTTTCACCTGAACTGCTCAGACGCATGCATTTTCATTTCACCAGTCTCAAATAGGTATAACGCCACATATGGTGTTTACAGAGTCAAAACAAGAGTATAAAAAGCGCATTTGGCATTATTATTCTGCATTCTTCTGTAATAGTCACAAGTTAAATCCATTCTGTTCATTTTCTCTTTGGAAAAAAATTGTATGAAGGGTTTTTTTTGTTTAAATCCACGCAACTCTCCTTGGTACTATCTTGAGGCATACAGTCTGTTGAACCAACATTCAAATAATGAATTAAATAAAATAAAGTAAATTGCACAGTGGTATTGTAGACAATGCAGACAGTGGAAAAAAGTTAAAGTTAAAACTATTAAAGGGCCATAAATTCTTCCGATATGTCGTGCGACCCGTTGAGAATAGCGTTTGCAACATTTACACAGGTTAGAGTTAATGTCACAAAATCATCTCGCACGAAAGAAAAAAACCAGAAAATGACTGTGGTGGCAACATTTACATACGTTTGAACTAATGTCGGAAAACTGAGTCATGCAGGAAAGCCAACAGGGATGCATGTACCTTTAAGTTAAAACTGAAACAAATACTAAAAAAAAATCTGTGGCCTATAGGGCAGTGACACGACGTAGTATTATTGTGTATAACTCTATGGTGGAGCCAGTAACTGAGTTAGCTGCAAGGAGCACGGGAGGGAGAAAAGAAGATCGTCTTATAGAAGCCAATGCTATTAGACTGGATTTATTAAGCCTATCGAATAACGCGCGATTTTTGTTGTTGGAGAAGACAACGTTCCTTTAAGCCTAATCCACTCTCAAGGCACAGTCTTGACTAGAAGTGCCGTTTTTGCCGTTACATTTTAATCTAGTGCACCTTGTAGCTATTACCTCCAAATAGCCAATATGACGTCACTTGACGCTGCTCTATAGTTATAAAAATTACGAACTTTGTGACTCTTAACTCTCCAATCATGGAATTATAGGCTTCTTCATTGATAGAACACCGCGTAAGGCAGGAAGGAGCTCAGTCTTTTCATATTTTACCTTTCAAAACTATCACTACAATCTAAGACAACGCGCAACTATTGGATTCAGTTTGAATCATAAAGTATTGGTTTTTTTTCCCCCTAAGTCTGTGGTCTTGATGTTAGCGATATCGTCGGTCTTGTGGTAGCGTATAAGTCACGGTGATAGTCCATAGATTTATTGAGCACCTTGCGTATGCTCAAAATCGAACACCTCACCTGGATTTAGTGTGATGACTCCCTAAATCCATCAGTCGAGTCGGAAAAAAAATGCCACTTCCACTCCACAGATACTTTTGGAACGTTCTATTGGGCTTTGAGTCGTTGCTGACGTCATGGCCACGCCGTAACTGGACTGCATTTCGGCGGAGTCTCCAGATACTTGCGAGTTTTCCTTGATTTGATTGGCAGTTTTGGAAGATATTGATTGTATCAACTGACTGCATTTCCATTGCATTGTTAAATTCAGTTTGTGTTGGTAGACGGAAGTCAACGAAAGTTAACAATGGCAGCTTTAAAATTGCTAAATGTTGGCGCAATGATATCGAACTTTGGTCTTGCGAAGGAGTGTTATCTAACTCTTGGTTACGATAGTATTTTTTTATTTTGTTTATTTTTCATCACTGCAAATCCCACAAACTTTATACAATTTTTCACCCACCTCTTTTCACTACAACAGCTTAGCTTATCCGGCTGTTAGAAAAATACCATGTTTTGTTGACAGTTATATCTTCTAGCCGATAGACGCCCACATTGTCCGCCACACACACAGAAGTGTATATATAACAGAAGATAGACTTTCTGGCCGGCACTGAAATCTTCATTCATCCAGCATCCTTTAGTCTCTCTATCTCTCGTAGAGCCTCTATATCAGTCCACCATTCTATCTCGACCTCACACCTTCGGCAAAGTCAACGAATTTTATTGTGACTCCTCTTCGCGTTTCCGGGAAAAGTTGATAGAAAAGAAGGTAGAGGAGGGGGAGGAAAAAAAGAGGTGAAAACGGACTTGAAATTCTCAGCACGTGCATCACTCTTAGGATTAGCTGAATGTCCACGCTGTCAGATGGGACCACCAGTGCGATTCAATTTATTTTATCGCCCTGGTTTTCACCACACACTATTCCAAGCTTTTCCAATCGGACAACGAAGTTGGGAACAGAAACAGGAAGAAAAGGATAGGATGGGACGGTAGGGGTGGAAGGAGTAAGAGAGGGGATGACGATAAAGGTGAGATTCAGGTATGAGACACCGTTGATACTGGAAGAAAAGACGGAGTGGACATTTTGGAAGGGAGTCCTGCATGAGACGTGACTGGGAGTGAAGTCGGACTCGGTATGAATTATGCATTACCTTTCCACGTAAGAAATTCAGATAAAAGAATCGTAATTATCAGCTAAAGAGGATAGAACGTAAAGGTGATTTAAACCATAACGCTTTAAAGCAGGTTACGTGAACGCTACCATATTACGGGCTATCGTCAGTTTATGGGACACGAACAACCACATTATGTGCTATCGTCAGTCATGGTTATTAAACTACTCTGTTAAACTGTAATATGTTGGCCCTGCAGTTCGCTGTGCAGGCTACTGTTACTTACCTAGCTTATTCTGTATTTAGAGGCCGCATTGTGTTGCACCATGATCAGGCACAACGTTAACTTTTTGCGATAACGCCGTTAACGGAAAGACAATGTGGCGCAGCACATCGGCCCACGCCAGAGGAAGTGCGGAAGTACTAAGTTCGGGGAACATTTCAAATACTAGGATGGACGCTAACATTTTCGCTGTCTATTTCGCTGTTCAAGCCACCGCTGTTACTTATTCGGCCTATGTCCTGCAGTGCCAGAAATAGCTCATGGTTGGCCCGGAGCACTTCGAGTTTCCTGGGTCCCTCCAACGGGAAAAAACGTTTGGAGGGATCCAAACAGAGCCATTTAAGGGATATGGGGGAGCACTTTTATCTCCTCCAGCAGGATCCAAGAGTCATGGCAGCTGAAGCATTTTGCGGTACATCACTGCGGTATCCGGCTTCCGGAGCTTACTTTGTTCAACCTTGATTATTTTACGATCACGCTGGTTGTGAGTAAATATTCCTTTAATTAATGAGCTAGACTGAAATAACTTTACATTTATTGCAACTTGTTCGCAGCTTTGGCTTCTGCGCATGAGTGGGGAATTACTTGGTCGGTGTTGGATGCCAAAGGACGAAGTCCGCTAACGCTCATACACCACGTGACTGCTGCAGATTAAGGCATAACAAATCCGGGGGTGGAGAGCGTCAGTAGCGTTCGGCGTCATGGCTGCAGCTGTAGACGTGTCACATCTACATTGAGTGACATGCGTGCTGTTGTATTCCCACTTGAATAACTCAAGGCCAACCGAGAGTGCTTACTAATTAGTACCTGACCATTTGCTTGGGATTTATTTGCATAACAAATACGGAATGAAATAGTATAAGCTCAAAGAGGTAAAGATCAAAAATAATATAAAGCTCAAGCAGTAAAAAATACGGCTGAGAAGCCGAAGTCAAGTTAAACACACTAAAATCTATAAAAACGTAAAAGCTCAAAGCACAAGAATAAAAATAATACATAAAATGGGTCTTAAACAGCTTAGAACAGTGTTTCTCAAACGTTTTTTTAACCGCGACACAATTTTTCAAAATTTGACCACTGGAGACGGATCATGACTCATCCATACCGGTGAATACAAATTTAATGCTTTGTAATTATGGGTGGGTTACAAAAAAGTGCTAATTTTTTTTTTTTCTGAGCAATGTGCTTGTTTTTCTGAGCACAAGTGCGCCAAATTTGGTACAAAATTTATTAATTTAAAATCTTAGCTCATTTTCCTGAACCGTCCGTCGGTTACGAATCTTTGTTTTCAGTCCCACTAAATAACAAAAACCCCGATTCACATTAGAAGTAGAAGTCGAACAACTACTTCAATGGCACGTCGTGACAAATCATACCACAGCTTAGCATTCGTGCAGTTCTTTTGATTTGAACTGAGTTTCAATGTAGAGTCTGAAGATAGTTCAATGAATAAAAAAAAAATATTACTTACCTCAGTTTGAATCTTTAAATTGTGAAAGCACTAACTATTTAAAAAAAAAGGAATCATAACACATCAGAGGTATCAACTTCTCGAAAAAGAACTACAGCTTTTTAGTTACTGATAATGAGAACCAATTCACGACCCCAGGATTACTTCATCCCGAAGTACAGTAGGGAACTTGAAATCTCGCCTGTACTATTAGGCAAGAGGTCAGGTTCCCTACTCGAAGTGCCTGAGCTGCCTAAGGTTCATTTTATACGTTACTTTTATTCTTGTACTTTGAGCTTTTTTGTTTTCGTGGATTTTAGTGTGTGTTTAACTTGACTTAACTTGACTTGCCGTATTGTTTATGGCTTGATAACGAAGCGAGGATTGCTTCGAAACGTCGCAACTTGTGTATTTTGTGTGTACTGCACTGACTTTATATTTTTTTTATCTAAGAATTACTGACATTTATTTCTGGATAGTGTTTGTATTGTTTACTTTAGAGCGTTAATGAAACAAGTTTGCCTGACTCATTGTAATAAAGAGGAATAGTAGGATTAACATCCTTTACAACGGCTGAAGCTGTCTCAGACCGAAAAAGGAAAATGTTCGTTGGAAATTCCTCGGATCTTTTTACACTGAGATAAGTCAACAAGACAACGCAACATTTTAGGAGATTTTTTTCTTCAGGGATGGATTTCTCACACAAAACTACTTTTGATTTCCTTTCCTTTCTCATTGCAGGAATTACTTTCAGCATTTACCAAATGCCTTAGATTAACTTATTTCCAGTTATGGCATGTGTAGCAGGGCCGGCTTAAGGGGGGGGGGGTCCTTTGGGTGCCGAAGCACCGGGCCACAGGCCAAAAAAGGCCTCAAAGGCGATTCACGATCATGGGGAAAATAAAACAAGGTACTATTTAGGCCGCTTAAAGCTAATTAATCGGTTCTTAGGAGCTTTTTTTTCTTAGCCCCATGAAACTTTTTTTACGACATTGCCGCTAAAAAAAAATTCTGATAACGCATCAACTCTTTCACCAAACCTTTCCTGGAGCCGATGACCACGTCTGCTCTTTTCTCCAATCACATGATCGCCTTGAAATGAATGTGAAGAATGTCACAAGTATGACTTGAATGTAAAAAAAAAAAAAAAAAATTTGTCAATGTGAAACATTTGCACGCTGAACCTGGCATTAAAATCTACATGTTGTATCACTACAACAGAATGTAAGCTACTGAATTTTTTTGTTGTTTCATAAATAAAAAATGTCATTCCACGGATCTGAAAAATCGCGAATAAAAAAGTAAAAAAGAAAACACCTCCTTCCCACATTAATTTTTTTAGTACCACTCGTGAGAACCACTTAATTAATATTTATCAGCCTTAAATAAACAAAAAATATATACTTTTACTGTTTTTACAAAAAAAAAATTAATGTTAAAAAAAAAACTACGAGGCTTAATCCGGCCCTGGTTTGCTGTAGAAGATAAAAAGAAATCGGATGGTTAAGTATCATGGTCGGCTTTCTTGCCTAAACTGGGGAAACGTCAAATTTACACATGTGTGTGTCATGTATGCTAGTGTTGTTCCGATATGCAAAATAAACAATTTCAATTTAAGTTTCGAAAGACTTTCCAGTTGAAATAATGCTCCATCAGATGCTGAATCGTATACCGATCGTGTCTTTTAAAACTTTTCTATAGTATCGTTTGATATTCTGTCTTTGCTAGACTTCAATCTATTTCTATAATATTTGCCCGTGGGAAATTCGGAAATTTTAACAATTTTTGAAGCTCACGTAGGGTTAAAAAAAACTCAAAAAAATAATGGAACATAACGCTTGTTCCCCTTCATGCATGTTAGATAACGGAGAAATTTACAACTAACCGTGATGTCTTGAAAATTCCCAAGTGGTTAGTGAATCTAACGTGGACAAGGTAACTCGGTATTTTTATTTCCAGTTCAGGAATGTCTTTTAAACTCTCATATTACAGTGTAATGCGTTTCTACATGTAAAATTTGTTTAAACTATAGTTCAATTCTGTTTTTTCACGAGTGGAGCCGTGACTTGCTTCTAGTCTATACTAAAAGTACATACGAATTCGCTAAAACTGCTTTACAGACTCTTATTTCATTGGAATAACCTAACCAAATTAGAACTAACCACTACCGAATCATTAATCTGTTTTCTAAGATATCTGAACATGATGAAACATAATGGATTATGCTGGATAATGGAGAAATTTACAACCCAGCGTAATGCCATGAAGCCACCCAAGTGGTTTAGTGCATGTAACATGGAAAAAAAAAACTCCTATATTTAGGTTCCAGCCCAGGAAGATGTCTTTTAAATTCTCATTGTACTACATTTCTCCATGTAAAATCTTTTAAATCAAATTCAATTCATTTTTTACGAGTGGAGCCGTGACTGGCTACTAGTCATGGTCAAAGTGCATACGATTTAGGTAAAACTATATTATAAAATAATTATCGTACTCTTACATGATTAAAGTCCTCACTCCATTAAAACTAAAAGTATTAATATGTCCGTTCTTATTCAATATTTTGCGACCAAACTTAATCAGATAAGAATGCCAAGAATGACTTGTGTGCCAAATTTAGGTCGATGTGCATGATTTTGTACCAAAAATTATGCCAAAAATTATGCAATTCTGTGCAAGCGCATAAAAGTATGGAGCCACACGACTGTTCACTTGTTGTTGTTCTTCTTCTTCTTCTTGGGGTGCCACCGTTTCAGTAAAAAACTACTGCACTATTCCTAAAATCTGAAACATGATCTAAGCCAGACATTTTGTTGTCCATCTGCCTCAAAGAGACCACTTTTTCAATTGGTCGAGCCATTCTGGAGTTACGGGACCCTGAACGATCAGTTTCATTGTTTTACATTGTTTGAGACATCGTAATTAGGGAACAATGCCAATCAGAAATTGTATGATTGAGTGAAACTTCAATCGTACAACCCTTTTTTTTTACGGCACTGTTGGCGTTTTTGTTTGTAATTCCATTAGAATAACCTCACCAAATTAGAACCAGCGACTCTCGAAATCATTTATCTGTTATCCATGTTAAGAGTCATCCATCCAAGGTCATCGCAAGGTATCCCCTGCCCTGAAACATTGACTACCATCGATACATGAATAAAAAAAACACAATGAAAAGACTTAATGAATGAATGAAGGCAAATAAGGTAATTTTACATTTCTGTAATACAATAATTGACCTTTTTAAACACACGTAAATTCGAAAAAGGACAATTTCACAACCACTGCATGAAAATTTGTGTCCAGTGTTAACCTATACCACATCTAGCAACAAAAAGCGAGTTCCGTGTGGATCGACGAGGAATGCACAACGGGATTACTAGTTCAGGTTAATTCCCGTCGACACCCCATATCTCTATTTTGGCTACTTAACTCCTGGGTCAATATGGGTTTGGTTGTTGAATTTAAGATCAAGCATGTATGTAAATCGTCAATTAATTATTACTACATTGGAGCAATTGCAATACTGTACGCATCCACTTGCATAGTTGATGTTGTCTACGGCGTGCGGAGAGTTGGATGCTTTGGTTGCCTACCAATATCGTTACAACCATCTTAACTCTTACTCTTCAAGTTTCTCCAGTGAGTGTTTCGGCCATGACCATTAGAATTCATCGAACTATTTCCCCGGACTGAATGTTCCCCTTAAGCCATCTTCCTTTCTTGGCGTCTCCTGACTGCCGTCCCGGACATATGGTGGGGACCGTTAACATGAAAGTATCCTTATTAAAATCCTGAACCAGTAAATATGCAGTCAGGCCTATTCTTTCATTAGGCCCAAGCACCATGTCGTATCCGACTACGGTTCCCTTTCAGCACTCAACGTTTCGACCTGTTTCGCTACGTCACATCCGGCGACTCACCGTGACAGGTTCCCTGTGAAATCGAATTAAGCGAACAAAGCGCAGCCAATTTGTAATGGCTGGTTCAGACCATCATGACATACGAAAGATGAATACAAGGAAAGCCGTCTCAGGACCGTACTATAAATACCTCCTTGTGACACTGACATCAAGGACCAACGATAAACTAAAGATGCACCAGTCAGCTAAAATGGTTCCGTTTCAACTCCGTCATACTGCGCCTCCACATCTTATTTAAGAAACTAAGTCACCCGTGAATGTAACATCATTTTTTAGTTGTTCTCTATACAATTAACCCGTATATTACAAACAAAGACGTCAAGTGTACCCGTAAAAAAGAGGTTATATGATTGAAGTTTCACTTTAATTGTTAAAATGTACACGGATTTTTAATTTAAATAATCAAATGTACAATTGAGAAAATTACATCTTTTTAAATGCTGTTGTGCTTTACGTTTTACATATATGATTGGTACAGCACAACAACAATTAAACAGATGCAATTTTCTCAATTGTAGACGTGATTGTTTAAATTAAAAATCATCAGTTTTTATCCGTGCACATTTTAACAAGTAAAGTGAAACTTCAATCCTGTAGCCTATTTTTTACGGCACATTTGACCTTTTTGCTTGTAATCCGAGTATTTTTATGGCTACGGCGTCGCGCTGCAATGGTTTATGTCCATAACAATTGAATTGATGTGACGTTTGTTGTCTAACTTGGCGCGGGTGAATAATTGTTTGAAATATTTTTTTTACATTTGCTAAAAATGAGAACGTCCGCGCATGCAGTGATTGTTGCTGCTTACTTTGAAACAATTCCGCTTAGTCAGAAAGCCTGCATCTACGAAATAAATACGACATTCTATCGTTTCTAGCGACCCCTCGAAATTAACAGTGCAACTTAGTTTGGTTTAAAACTATACACGTTTAGCTAGCATACCGATTCTTTCATTTTACCCATAGACAATCAACCGGTATTGTTAGCAATTATTTATTGTTCAGCCTACGCCTTGCAGCTGGTTTCGTATTGTAGTGTATTTAGTTTTGCAGGGCGTACGGCTTTGGGCCATGGCTCTTAATAAATGTATGTGCAGCTGGTGTTTGCTGAGTGGCATTGTTGCCTAATTACAATGTTAAAACAATGTAAAACAATAAAACTGATCGTTCAAGGTTCCGTAACTCCAGAATGGCTCGACCAATTGAAAAAGTGGTCTCTTTGAGGATGAAGAACCATGAAATTTCTGGCTTAGTTCATGTTTCAGATTGGGTGCAGTAGTTTTTATCAGATACTGTAGAAAAACAACAAGAACAAGTGAACAATTTTCAAATTTATTCAAATTACGTGTGGCTACCTACTTTTACTATTGCACAGAATTGCAAAATTTTTGGTGTAAATATTCGTTCCATACTTATCTATATCCTGGCCAAGTTTCGTCGAAAAATTTTGTATACTAACGGAGATATTAATTTTTTAGTTTTGCTACAATTTTGCTGGAATGAGGAATTCAATCCTATACAGCCGCGTACGATATACAGGGTGTTTAATATCAAGTGGTGCTGCTCCATATCATCCCTAGTATTGCAGATACGTCGAACATGGCCATGGAATACGTTGGAACATCCAGGGGGCCATCAGACGGTTTAACCGAAAATGACCTTGACGACCGGTTTCAAGGTCAACGAAAAACAAACTCCGAAAGTAGCCGAGATAGGGGCATGATGTAAATTGCAAAGTTATTGAGGACGGAGACATAACCTCAACAAAGCAAACAGAACAGAAATCGGTCAAATGTCAAAGAGATACAGTAAAAACAATATGGATCTTGCAGCCCCATTGCAGTGACCACAACCCACCCTGAGGTAGAAACACAGACAGGCACCACTGTACGTACCGCAAAAGGTTAACAGGTATACTTGGTGGATCCATGAGAAGCCTGTTTGCATTAATCCATGAGCTAGACATTTCCTATTGGTGCCTGTCTGTGTTTCTACCTCAGGGTGAGTTGTGGTCAAGCCATGCAATGGGGCTGCAAGACCCATATTGTTTTTTACTGTATCTCTTTAACACTTGAACCGATTTCTGTTCTGTTTGCTTTGTTGGGGTCATGTCTTCGTCCTCTACAAGTTTGCAATTTACATCATGCCCCTATCTCTGCTACTTCCGGAGTTAGTTTTTCTTTGACCTTGAAACCGGTCGTCAAGGTCATTTTCGATTTAACCGTCTGATGGCCCCCTGGATGTTCTAACGTATTCCATGGCCATGTTCGACGTATCTGCAACACTAAGGATGATATTGAGCAGCAAACACTTGAGATTAAACACCCTGTGTAATTGTAAATACTGTAGATCCACTTGCTCCTCAAATGAATATAAACAAATCTACAAATTACAGGCAGTGAAGGAAACTCGAAGCTCAACAGATACACACAAAAGATACCACATACTCAACTCTTCCTAAGTCAAATATAGTTGCTTCCTGGCATGTACAAAAACATACGCTGTACATGCCTTGTGGTGATTTGCCGACCAAGGGGAAACTATATTTTACTTCCTCTTCAAAACCACAAATTAATTGGTGATTGGTTCAACACTTCCTACTTTCTATAACCTCTACATTGTCAGCCCCACTGTTTGTAGTTTCTTAGACATTCTTTTCCAACCGAATCATGTTTGTGTCGTCGAAAGCAACACCGGCTGTTATCATGTAGATGTCGGTGACCTGTGAAGTGGCCTGATCGTAAACAACATGACGACCTAACATTTCGTTCGGTTCAAGTGACACGCCCTACCACGCAAATGGTTGTTTGCGTGGAAGTTTCTTTGACTGGATTGAGTAAAGAAGTATAGATTGGTGTATATCTTGGTGGCTTTTCTTCTCTTGCTGTAGTTTGTCCACGTTTCCTTTCCAGACTTCTCACATACTCGAGCCGTGCATTCATGGGCGTACTGGCCATACGGGAAAACGGGATGTTTCCCGTGGGGCCTTTGCTCCGAAGGCCTGTCCGGAGGCTTATTGAAATTTTTTCATGGTGGTTGATTTCTACTAAATGCCACAAGAGATGAGCCTTTGTTAACTATTTCCTGGGCCTAAATGGCCCTTCCAGTACGTCACTGCATGTATTCTTCAATCATGATAGTGAAAAACGTGTAAATCGTAAATGAAAGTATAATTATTTATAGTTATAAAACAAGGTGTCTGTTTTTCTCCATTGAAATAAATAAAGCATGAAAAGGCGTTCGGTCCTGCAAATTGTCAATAAAGATTTCATGTAAAATTCGATTTAAAGTGCACTGTAAATCGAATTTACGTTTTTTTTTTACGCCTTTACGCTTTCATAGACACTACCTCAAACCTGACGTCTTCACCCATAGAACACAAAAGTTTAACTTCTAGTGATTTTTCATCATTACCATTACCATTGAGATGTGTAAAATAACTCATAGATGGCGCTGGGCCACCTTAAACTGTAGGTAGAATACGGCTATTCATTGCAGAAACAACAACACTGGTTGTAAATATCATGAATACTAGTTCTGTTCCGATTTAAAAAAACATTCAACTTCAGTTTACTTTTAAGAGTGCTTTCTAGATGAAACAATGCTTCAACAATTGCGAAATAATAAATTGATGAGATTTTCTAAAACTTTTTCGATTATGTCTAATCTTCTCGCTCTGCTAGAGTATAAGCCATTTGTTATGCAACTGTAGTAAGTGGTGGATTCATGTTGATTTAATTTAATTTTTGTAGCCCGCAGAGGCTCAAAACCAAATGTAAAAAATAGTTACAAAGTTAAAACAGTATCTTAGTCTTGCTGAAACATGATGCTCGACTCCTGTTCAAGGCTAAGTCTTGTCACCATCAAATTTACGGCCTGAGCATGATGCTAGAATCTACCAAGTGCCGCAGTTAAAAAGTCAACTCTTGCTCTAGTCAAGACCCAATCCGAGAAGTATTTAAACACAGTCGCTCCAGGACTGTGGACGGAGAAAGTGGGATAGATTGCAAAAAGACTTCTACCCGAGTACCCCACCGTCCATTTAGCTTACCACTGATCCAAGGCAAGTGCCGCAAGGACAAGACGGAGGTCGTCAGGTACCAGGGGGAATACAACTTCATTCTGCCGTGCTTCCACTCCTCACAAACCCATCCCCAACCTCATTGCCGAAAACACCCGCATGTCCAGTCACCCATCGTATAGAGACCACTGTCCACCTTTGAACTACACCCAAACAACTTTCTTCCAACCTCTGTAGATAGCGGGTGCACCGCATCGAAAAAGGAAGGCTCGTCACAAATAGCCAATCCCGGAAGCGAGTCCGAGAGAATATGGAAGCATGGCAATTGAAGTTCAAGACCCAAATCCAGTGCTACGGAAATGGCAATAAGCTTCCTTAAAAAGTGGTTGGGAGATTGCGTAGGTAATAACTGTAAAAGTGCAGACTAGAGAAACAGATCTCCACTCCCCCCTCGTAATAGTGAGGTTACGACCCCATTCACAATAAGCATCCCATTTACATTGTGAACGTAGGTAAATTAGTCTCAACTCACGCAGGTCACCCAAGGCTCGAGTTCGGTGAAAAGCAGCGTAGTCAATGATTACGGCTTAGGCAACGAATAACATTCGAAAGTTCTTTACCTGAACAATGGTAGTAGTTGAACAGTGTTCTGAAGGATCTCCTGGTAGGCCATCATACGAAACCAGAAGGAACAACGAAAATAAAGCCAACCACATACGAGATACACCTGTAGGCTACGACATCAAGCAGAGTGATAACTTGTAACTGATCAAAGGAGTCACGCACCCTAGCGGCACAGGGAAGAAGAGAAGTCCTTAGGTCGCAGACGTCAGACCCGGAACATCCGTATGATGCAGAAATAAGCATATAAATGAGGAAAAATGAATTAACATATTAACTCAACAAGAATTATTAGAAACGAAAAATAATTAAACACGAAGACATCATGTGAATAATCATAAGGATACGATCATAAAAATATCAGTAAATTAAAGTAATAAATCCGTAATTAAGAAACGGCAATTACATGAAATTATTCAATAATATAATTTTGTAAGGATAACCAAGGCCTATGGAGACTACTAACCTACGAATCAGGAACATCACGTAACGAGGGGTATTCAGACTCTCAGCGCACCACATTTTTAAGAGGCCAAGGGGAGTGAACGATCGCAAAATGCGACAGAGCTGCCAGGAGCTCACAAGCCCAGATGTGAATTGGGAGCTCCCCAGCCTCAATCAACAGTGCAGGGACTGAAGTCTAGGACAGACAACTCTAACAATTTGCAGACATTCGTTGAGTGCCACTTGGACACTGTCAGTCGCACACATGGCGATCGCTAAAAATGGCAAGTGGAAATGCACGTAGGACCTCACGTATACCTCACAATAGAACGGCGGCCCACCAATTGGTTTGAGGCACAAGCAACCACGAGGAGATGCATTCCTTAATACCTTCTACTCATCTGCCCAGGTCAACTGAGGATCCAAACGGACCCCTATAGATACCTAAAACTAAGCAAAGAGCATACCACTGAGGCCCCAACCGAGAGAGACACCACAATCGGTGGACCCTTAGTAAAGACCGTAAGCTCTGTCTAAGCCTTGGAAAGGGAAAGGCCCGTGACAGCCAGAAGTGTGCATTCAAGGCAACGTCAGTCTCCATCATGCTGACAAGGAATGCTAAGTCCACTCCCACCACCCACACCATAATGTCATCTGCATAGGCAACCACATTATAATGTTGGCTCAGCTGGATGAGGACCTTATTGATGCACCGCAAAAAGCATAGGGTTGACTTGACTTCAGACCCAAACCCATTCAACAAGGGAAGCAAAGTGCTGAACACCGATAAGCACAAGAACAGCTTTGGCCAGCCTTTCACTAACTCCCAGTGAGCACAAAGCAGATTCTACCCAGTCACACGCTACCCTTATGTCAAGAAAGACTACAACTGCAATGCAACCTTTTAACCACACCTCTCGGATACCACACTCCAAATACAGAACCCCATCCTGTGCCCCTCTTATGTTTTCTGAAGCCAAATTGTGCCCCGAAGAAGAGGCTACCAAAGTCTTCCAGCGTCCAGACCAGACAATGGATCAAGACCCGCTCACATAGCTTGCGAACGTAGGACAACAGAGCAGTTAACCAATAACTAGAGACTGCTTGCATTTCCCCAAGACAAGAGACAGAATTAATTAACGCCAGGTAGGGGGTGCCAGGTGCTTGCTGACTGGCTTGGGATCACTGATTGAGTGAGCGAAGTGAACCAAAATCAGCATTACTTAGCCAGTATGTGCAAAAATCTGATTGGTCAGGTTACTTGGTGGGTTTCCATCTAACACCATCCGTGCGTAGCCCGGGCTTCCTCTAGTTTTCATTAAGACGATGTGCAGAATAAAAAAAAGAAATATCATAAAGAAAGATATAGATGATCAGAGTTAAAACAGTCACTTGAGTCGACACCCGGTATAGATCAGAAGCAATAATACCACATTCAGTGGGGGGGGGGGGGGGAGGGGTTGGAATTTGAAGCAAATCGTTTTACAGCTAGCAGTAAGGGGCACTTGACGTAAGAAAAATGGCGTCCTTAATCAAGCTAACGCTGTCAATATGAATATAGTTAAGAAATGCTTTTGGAATTGTTAAAAGGATATTCAAGCTAGACGCATAAAACGACGAAAACACTGGTACCTAATATTTCGGAGTAATTCAAGGGTTGGCTCCATTTTCAAAGGTTAAAAACTGTAAAGTTGCCATCTCTTGCTTACTGACTTGACCGTAATTACCTAATGACTATAATTAGAGCTAATTATGGTGTTCTACTCAACGATGAAAAGAAACATTGGCCAACTTTCGAATGCCGGGTTTTTGGTTATTATTCCACGTGCGAGACACGTGTGTTCCTTTTACGGAAACTGTTTCCATAATTTGTAGCGACAACTAGCCCTTATATTGAAGATGGTTTGGCGCGAAGAGAGGTCTTTCCCAACAAGAACGCAACAAGGACAGAACTCTATGCACGAACTGTCTTGTTGGACAATTTCTCGATTCATGTGCGGATTGTTAAATGTTTATTTTTGTAAATTGCTTTATGTCAAAGGAAGAAGTAAAGAAGTTTGAATTTAACAAGTCTGCAGTGAACCCTTGAAATTACAAAACACAACAAACTCACAAATCCGACATTCAATCTATCAGGTTGTCATTTTGAAGGAAATGCTCCAATGAATTCTGGGAGTCAAGGTACGTTAAAAATTCTGAGGGGGAGGAAGGCAGTTAAGTGCTACACAGGGTTGAAAGACAAAGAGGAAAGTGCAAACAAGTGCAACAAGTTTTTGGTTGTGGTTTCTGATGTTGTGTGTATAGCCACAGTGAGCGCGACAGCACGAGCGAGGGACGTACTTTTGAAAAAAATGACCATCGTTTTCGTGATCGGCGACTTTCATTAACCCTAATTTGCAGATATCACCAAAAAAAAATCAGGTTGTGAAAATGATGGTTATTTTTTTTTCCAAATTACGTCAATTACTCGCGTTGCCTCGCTTACTGCGATAACAACAGAAATCGCAACCAAAAACTTGTCTGTGTCAGAGATAATAATAATTTCCGTTTACTAACGTTCTGGTCGAAATTATCCAACATCGGACGGCAGTCAGTGACCAGCAGGTCCAGTTGTGTTTGCAACAAACCTCTAATTTCGCAGTATGGCAGCAGCGGTACTATGGCTGTGAGCAGCATTTTAACATGTTTTAATAATACTTTAAAAAAAAGCCGGTTTTCGTTATGATTTTGTGACCCGTATATAACGATGAAATGGATCGATAGGTATGTGAATTAATTAAGCCGATAGCGCGAAAAATAGTTCTTCCGAATAATTACCGTAAATTCCATCAGCTACCAACGAATACAATATATCGCGCAATTTTAGGTCAGAGAAATCCGGTCTGACAACACTGGGTCTAAATACACCACTGTTTTTACGTCCAGTGTTACTTGGAGATATATAGCCAAATAACTAGTTCTGGGTGCGAATGTGGCAATATTACTTCTGCGCTATTAAAAGTAGCAACAAGTATGACATGAAATTTACGTCCAAAATAATCGGTAAGAGCACCAAAAAATCCAGCAGGTATCGCACCAATACTAAACAAGCTGATGACGAATGATACTTCTTGTTTGTCAAGACTAAAACGTTGTGTTATAGCATCCATCGCTGGGGATGTGTAGCCAGCATTAGTTCCCATGGCAACAGCCGTGAGACTCACCACCAGTGTAGCGAAGAACTGGTTTTTTTTTAATTTGAAATGGTTAGTGGAAGAAGCTTCAGCACCATTAACAGAAAAACCCAAAGAGTTTCCTTCACTTAGTACTTTCGACATCGTGCACCACAAACTGTTACTAGTAACAAGGTGGTACGAGATGGTACACGACTTTGATAACAAGGTGTATCAAAGATAAAGGATAAAGGTTTGCGAGTTAGCTGCACATGCAAGTCAATCTTGTGTACAAAACAGTGAGATGCCTTTCACGTAAACACATATCACGTGTTCTTCAATCATAATCAGAGCCTAACTGATAAGATATTTTGCATCACTAGTCGTAACGAACAGAAAATGGCTTCTGTGTTTAAGCATCAAACGAAATACGTGACCTTGGAATCATAGTTGATTCTCGCTTAGAATTTCATTCCCAGGCCCTTGCTGCTGCTTCCAAAGCTAGACGTTCTGGTAATTTTATTCTCAAGGATCTCACTTTAGCCAGTCCTCCCATGCTAAAACTAACTCTCACACACTATGTAAGACAACATCTTGAATACTTCGAAGCATGGAGACCGTTTTATCAGAAATCTTATCAACTTCTTGAACGCACCTTTCGGTATTTCACCAAACGTTTCGTCTGCCTTTCCGCGCTTCCCTACCATAAAAGTCTAGCATGCCTTGGTCTTATTTCCCTTAGTACTAGATTCGACAGGGGTGACCTTCTTGTGTTCAAGATTCTCCATGGCTACGATACTCTCTCATCTAACACCTTCTATACCCTTGCCCACTCTAATATTACTCGTGGTCACAGCCGCAAACTGCTGCCCAAATCTCTCAAAACTAACACAAGGAAGGGCGTTTTTCACAGAGAGTTGTCAGTCTGTGGAATGGACTGCCGCAACACATTGCCAGTACCTCCAGTGTTGATAACTGGAAATCTTCATTTGACAATATGTCTCCATTTTAAATTTTGATTGGGCACTAGAGGCTAATCTGCCTTTGCCGTCATCCTCTTAAATTAAATTAAATTTAATGAGTTCGTTTTCTTTTTCTAATTCGTGCTACTTTGGTGCACCATGCAGCTTAGATACTAGTTTTAACAATTTGTATCTTTATCAGTTACGGTTTGCACGAATGCACAAACCAATGGAAACAAACCCTGTAATCTTCAGTCTACGTCTTGCAGCTGGCGTTTGCTGATTGGCTTTGTTGAATAATAACATTGTTTAAAACAATGTAAAACAATCAATCTGGTCGTTTCAGAGCTCCTACACCCCTGGAACACTTGACCAATTAGAAAAGGCCGTATGGAAAGGGCACATCTACAGAGCAAAACCTGTAAAATGAGCTAAGACCCAACTTTATAGAACCAATAGTTTGATCTGCAGATAGCGTAGCGGAAATATTTCTTACCAAGAACAAGACAAAAATGAAACTCACGATTCTAGCTCAAGTCCAGATCTCCGACGTGGCAAATCGGAAATTAATAACATGTGTTACACATGTTGGCCAAGTCCCACAAAGCTCTTATAAAATCTTCAGTGGTAAATGTTGAAAGATGGTGGAGAAATTAGGCATCGAAATTTTTCAACATGGCATACAGAGGTCAAACCTTACAGTAAAGACTGGTTATCCTGTTGCTGTTTGTTTTTTAGCACGGCCGGCAGGCAGTGCTTATCAGAGTTCGTGTTGCACGAGAATTTTCAAAAAGTCGGCAGGTGGAGGTTGAACCGCCCCGGAATGCAATGCTGCAACATGTTTAACAATGGGGCAACAATAGGCGAGGCGCACCATACCGAATTAAAGTTTATACGAACAAGGTGTTAGTATAGGATATCGCCCGCTTTCCGAGTGCGGGAATCTAACAATGTCGAGGGCGCGCCATTGTTGGATTCCAGCATGAGGAAAGCCGGCGATATCCTTCTTCTCACCCATTTTGAAGCTATCAGTCCGACGTACATTGTTGAACGCAAGTGAGCATGAGTGGAATACATTGTTGTGTTTAACCAGAAGAACGTTTGTGCAGAATATTCGTGAAGACGTAATGCTACACGCAACGAAAAAAAGCAACGTTTAATTTTGAAAGCGGTTGCAATGTAGTAAGTAACATGAATTCTTGCACGATTTTTTTTGACGTTTGAGGTGGCGTTGTTTTCAAAAATTGTTCCATGTAATTAATTATATTCGGTTCCTGTGTTCCTTTTTGTCATTTAATGAAATCAACGTTTTGAAAGCAGAGGTTGCAATGTTGTGAATTGTTTAACTTTTTTAATCTGTTATTTTATTTTTATTTGTTTCAATAAATTTATTACATTTGTTTGTTTTCTTCCACTTTTCATTTAACGCAAACGGGGGAAGGGATCCACGTGGAGTGCTGGGATCCAGGATCCCAGCACTCCTCGTCCTAGTTCTTTGTTGCGATCCCGTCGTACTGTATTGTTATAAGAGGACTGAGAGCTTTAAAACGGGTGAGAAAATTGACATTGCGGTTGCATCTTGTTCCAGTTAACATTGTCAGCCAGAGATAAGGTTAACTCGTTATGGAGAACCAAAATAAAATGGTCTTGGTCTTCGCGTAAATCTTCAAGTTTCAAACCATAGGGTGCGAAGTCTCGGACTAAAAATTGGGCGGCCGAGACATGACTGTATGACTTATTCACTTCCTCAAAGCGGGATTCAGCAAGCCAATTGAATTGTTTCCGCGATTGTTTGCAATGATGCTGCATCTGTCTTGCAACAATCCAGAATCCCATCGAGATGACACACGCTAGTGTGTTACCTAAAAATAATTTGGCGCTAATGACCTAGCTGTCGACGCGCCATTAAGCCTCAACACCCCCCCCCCCCTAACAAAATAAACATGGGACAAAGCTTGGACGGAACCTGAACATAAATACGTATTTCTTATGTTCCGTTTTTTACGCAAACAAAGTTGGGTGAACAATGGACATACCGTACACAAGAAAAACCAGGCCGTATCAAGTACAATAAAAAGGAAGCGAAAAAGCCAACAAATTAACTGAGCAAAAAAATAATTAGGGCTCGTATTCCCATACTCGCAGCTGTGAAGGTACACGAATAAAAACGGATTAGAGTTCAATGGCATGCAACAAACTATAATTTGAGCTCCAATTCCAGGAAACATGGGTTTTGTCATGCCAGCTCCATGCACACGTATACATGTACTTCACTAATCAAACAAACAAAACTGTTGGACATTTCACACACATAAACACAGTATATAAAAAAAAAGCCTTTATAATACACAAATTATGCGCACACATACACATATATATACACACAAACATTAAACATTTCAAACACAAACTACTTTCACTTTCTGACATAGCCACTAAGTAAAAACAGTCATTATTCTCCAGAATTGAAGTTCAAATTATATTTAGTTGCGTTCGAGTAAACTCTAATGCGTTTATTCGTGTATCTTTCAGCTGTGAGTATGGGGATACGAGCTGTAATGCTTTTTTCTAAATGGCCAAGCCCTTTTTTGTTCACTTAATATGGAGTAGGAACTGAAGAGAGACAATTTAGTTGGACAAATCCAAGTGAAAAACCCAGGATATTTGATGCGCCACAATCGACATGACAGCGAGGCACCGACAAAAACAGCAACAATTAGAAAACAACAACAATTACACGTCACTGAAAGCCAATAACGTGAACTTGATCGAAGAGCGCCCATCTGCAATCGTTTAACTTCATCTTACAGCGTTACCTCTGCGTGAAACGATATAAAAATTAAGAAAATTTGGCGGTTACTACACAAACTTGTTGCGTGCGCTCGACTCGGCGATTATTTAACTTCTAGCATGGCACAATTTAACCAATACTTAGCCTTTCTTTTCATCGTAAAACCAATTTTTAAAAACATTTCGCCATTTTTACGGATAAAACAAACTTTCTCAAAATAAAACAACCGTTATCATCCCATACTTGGGGTTGGCGCTAATGACCAAGCTGTCGACGCGCCATTAAGCCTCATTCCCCCCCCCCACCCCCATAACTAGAATTTTTGGAAGAATCGCACTTCTTCATCTTTGACTTGTCAAAACAAGCCACGTCAGATATTAATGATAATCTGATCCAGCTGTGTAAAATTATAGCCTACCACAGCATGAAACCACTAAGTGTTAGTCATTTAGTAATCGGCAGCATGTTGTTACTATCAACTCTTTACGTTATTGATATCGCTACCTTTTGTTGCTTTATCTAGTTCTGTCGACTTGTGATGCAATGCACATCTTATCAGTTACCCTATGATTACGACTGCAGAAAACGTGATATACGTGTTTACGTCTGCGGCGTATGATAGTTTTGTAGTTTTGAACGTGTAGCTAACTCGCAAAGCTTTACTGCCAGAGTATCCTCGGTACACCTTGTTACCAAAAGTTGTGTACCATCTTGCAGCACCTTGTACCACCTTGTTATAGTAACAATTTGTAGTGCACGATGTCGAAAGTACCAAGCAAAGGCAGCTCGTTGGAATTTTCTGTTGATGGCGCCGACGCTTCTTCCACTAACTATTTCAAATTTAAAAACCAGTTCTTTGCTACACTGGTGGTGAGTCTCACGGCTGTTGCCATGGGATTTGGCGGTGGATTCACATCTCCTGCAATGGAAGCTATAACACAACGTTTTCGTCTTGACGAACAGGAAGTATCTTTGGTCACCGGCTTGCCTAGCATTGGTGCTATACCTTCTGGATTTTTTGTTGGTGCTCTTACCGATTATTTTGGACGTAAATTTTCTATAATGCTGATTTGTTGTATAAACGCCATAAGCTGGTTGTTGATGATCAGTGCCCAAAATGTTATGATGTTATACGCAAGCCGCTTCATTTCGGGAATTGCAGTGGTTTGGACTTCACTGTGTGCACCAGTCTATGTTACCGAGCTCTCTTCTCCGGAAATAAGGGGAATTCTTGGAACCTCTTTTCAACTGTCTATATGTATTGGAATTCTGCTGTGTTATATATTGGGAACATATATTTCTTGGCAGTACCTGGCTTTAGCTACCCTGGTTGTTCCCACTGTGCAAATTTTTTTGATGGTACTGTTGCCAGAATCGCCGACATGGTTAGCAAGGCACAACATTGACAATGAGGTCACCCCTGCGCTTAAATGGTTAAATCGGAATGATGTTGTCATCAGTGATCTTAAAAGTAGTGGGAACAACACCAGTGAAGAGAAGGTTAGTCTCAAGTCCTTTTTGCAGCCATCTATGCTGAAACCTCTTGGCATCTTGTGCACGTTAATGTTTGTTCAACAGTTCAGTGGAGTTGGAATTGTGATGTCTTACGCCGTGTCAATCTTCAAGTCGGCAACCAATGCTATCAGCCCCAACTTATCTGCGATCATAATTGCTTGTAGCATGTTGTTAGCCTGTTGTGTGGCTTCGTCGTTGGTTGATAAACTCGGCCGTAAGATCTTGCTGATCGTCTCCGGTATCTTGATGGCAATTGGTATGATATCACTGGGAACATTCTACTACTTTCAGGCCATGGACGCCAGTTCTGTTCAACATGTCATGTGGATTCCTCTTGTATCGCTTGTAATTTACGAATTTGCGTACGGCGTGGGATTTGGACCTGTGCCATGGTTAATGATGGGTGAACTATTCCCAAATCGAGCGCGTGGAATGGCTAGCAGCATTGTGACCACTTTCGCTTACACAACGGCTTTCATTACGACCAAAACGTTTGTCGATATGAAGATTACCATGAAGGATTATGGGGTGTTTTGGATGTGTGGAGCGGTGTCCGTTTTTGCAGTGTTCTTTACCTATTTTGTAGTTCCAGAAACGAAAGGGAAAACCATTGATGAAATCGAGCAGCACTTCAGGGGAGTGAAAAGCAGCGAAGTAAATAAACCAAACACGTAATATTACTGGGTTTAGGTGTGAATTATATTATTTATATACACATTTTTACAGCTGTCGCAGGGGTTTGTTAGCAAAACCTGAATATTTTAGAGTTTTTACTACTTTTAATAGCGCAGAAGTAATAATGCCACGTTCACACCCGGCGCTCGCATTTAGAGCTGCTCATCTAGCTCAGCGGTTCGCCACCTTTTCTACAGTATTCCTCCGCATTGGTACTAGCACGCAATGGCGGCCCTCCCCCCTCCCGCTCCCCACCCTTATTGCTACATGGTCGGTTTCAGAGGGGTCGAGCCTTTTCGTGAATGTTGGGCATGGACCTCGAGGTTCCTGGGGGGAGGGGGAGGAGAGTTCGATAGTTGGCACCCACGCATGGGGGCTGGGGGTTGTGCCGTAAGCTTGTCTGGCATGGTCCAGGTACCACATTCAAAAATATTTTTCGTTTGTTTTAACAAAGGTCTCATGCAGTGGGGGCAGCTACCGAATTTTTTTTTTGAAGTAGGCATGAATTTGAAACGTTTCCCTGCAATTTACTTTTTTTTTAAGATCTTGTGACGGGGCCTCCCCGTTGATCCCAGTGTTCCCGAGCGCCCCAATGCGACACTGTATATGGCTGTGTAATTTTTTTGAACAAAAAGAATGATACTGGTAGGCTGTTCTTGAAAATCTTTACAGTAATGAATTTTTTTTTTAAATGGTTGATATCAGGTATAGGTCTGTCGTTGGCGAAAACATTCGGATGCATCGTTAAAAAATAGTTCACCACTTATCTGGCAGTGTCTCGCGCCTCCCCTGAAGTTGCTCTACCTCCCCCTAGAGAGGCGCGCCTCCCCGGTTGGGAAACGTGGATCTAGCTAACTGCAAGGAGCACTGGGCGTAAAAACAGTGACGTACTTAGTCTTACTTACTATTCTTAGTCTTACTAAGTCTTACTTCCTATACTTACTCGTACTTACTATTTTAGGTTCTGGTTGCACAATGGAAGTAGCTTTATTGTATGACTAGCATCGTACCCGGCTTCGCCCGGGGGAGTTGTTTGACCCGTGGTTGTTTCCCAGTATTTGCTCGGTGCTGCCTGATCGTTCACTGCAACAGTCAATTTTTCTTTGTATTAAACTTCCCTTTTCCGTCAATCCTCTCCCTACGCAAAGCAATATCGTAATCAACATAGGCTGTAACATAAGCACTGCCCCACCAACGGGCATTCCCCGTTCAGACCCCTCCCCACTCCCAGTAGCGCGCGAAAAATAAGTCCTTCGTACATGACGTCATTTAAGACATGCCTTTGCGAAAACCGCGCAGAGCAAAACAATGTGACAATTTTAACTTCTTTTCAGGGCAACAACGTTCCAGTTTCAACTTCAAGCCGAAGAATTTACACACTCGCACGTTTTCATTGTTCCCGTTCCGGGGGTCGTTGCGGTTGCTTCATTTCTGATATGAGACTTTGGTTTATAATGTAATATCGTTTACAAACTCTGTTACGCTTATGCACTTACGTTGGCGGTGACTGGAACCTTGTACGC
The DNA here is from genome assembly GCA_023313725.1 of Lithobius niger. NCBI lineage: Eukaryota > Metazoa > Arthropoda > Chilopoda > Lithobiomorpha > Lithobiidae > Lithobius > Lithobius niger. The sequence continues at coordinate 66,461 of JAHWFP010201329.1, read as the reverse complement.
GCATTGAGAGGCTATGGCGTACGTAAGTCCGCGGCGTTAGACCTAATTGTCGGTACATGGCTTTTGCTACTGATAAGAAACGCCTTTCCGTTCTCTGAGAAATTCAAGTAGCAATGCCGATCTCTTGAATTTGTTGTTTCAGCATCCGTGTTGATTCCTGAGCCTTGATGTATGTAAAGACATTCCAAACAAGCTCCCTAGCCTGTAAATGCAGAGGTGTTCCATGTCGGGAAAGCAATGGAGCTATAGAAGATAAGGTAGCCATGTTGGTTCGTCTGCTCGAAGGTGGGATTTTACAGGCATGATCAATCCATTTTTGCAAAAATCTTCGCCAATGGCCAACTAGAACCTAAAATAGTATAGTGCTGTCAGATCGGATATCTCTGGCCTAAAAATGCGCGATATTTTGGATTTGTTGACAGCATTTCTTCGACGTAACTAGCATCTTTGTGCGGAGAGACGCGACGTTTATTGGCGGCTATAGTGACGGTTTTCAAAATAATAATTTTAATTTTTACGCAGGTTTTCTTGGCAAATTTTTATTACCTATAAAAGTATTTTTTAACAGTTTTTAAAGATATCAGTTAGCCACCGTTAACCTGTTTCTCTGCGCTTTCGACAAAAAAAAAAAAAGTTGGCAATTTGTGCGGTCGGTGTTGCCTCGGTTGACAGAAAGCGGCAGCGAACAAATCATTCGCATAAGTGGCGTTTTGGCGGCCATATTGCCCACCCCATTCACGTATGCTAATTTTCATTAGTAGTAGACCCCTGTAGTAGACCCCTGGATATGCACACGTCAGTAGCGCCAAAGCGAGCACCAACTGCTAAATGCTCAATCCCGCATTCTGTGAAAAATTTTAAATCGGAAAAGAACAGCATCTACTTGCTGTTAAATGCAACAGCTACCAAAAATAAAAATAAAAAACGCGTATTTTTAGGCCGAAGAAAGCTGCTCTCACAGCATTAGCTTGATTAAATGCGCCATTCTTCTTACGTCCAGTGCCCTTACGGCTACAGATGTACAGATGTATGATAAGATTTACATTAGGGGTTTGAATAACATCTCTGTAATGTGTGGTGCAGTAGCAACCCGGACCACTGCACTGTGACTGAGGTTGGCGCTAATGACCAAGTTGTCGACGCGCCATTAAGCCTCAATCCCCCCCCCCCTTACGGCTAGCTGTAAAACGATTGGCTTCAGATGCGAGCCCCCCACTGAATGTGGTGTTGTTGCTTCCGCTCTATACCAGGTCGACTCAAGTGACCGTTTTAACTCTGACAATCTATTGCTTCCCTTAATGATAGTTCTTATTTATTCTACACATCGTCTTATTGAAAAATAGAGGAAGCCCGTGCTACGTACGGATGGTGTCAGATGGAATCCCAACAAGCAATGGAAAGCCACCGAAAAATGGAAACCCGACCAATCAGATTTTTGCGCAAACTGGCTAACAAACGCTGAATTTCGTTCACTTCGCTCACTCAATCAGCGATCCCAAGCCCGACACAGGCCGGACCCCTTTTCCGCACCGGGTCTCCAAGCACTGGCATTTGAATATTTTTATGGGGAAATGAATAAATACGCTTTTGTAGAACAAAGTTGAAACTGTTAGCCGGCGGCTTTTGTCTTTCTTTTTTTCTGGGAGCGGCAGAAAGTAAATCAACGATAGTACCTGATAAAGTGTTGTTTTCATTTACAGAGGTCTTATCGTTGCCGATAACTTTGTTGCGCATCAATGATAAGCGTCGTGCATGGCACTTTTAAAGTGGTTGTTAAAGCGATTGTAAGATTCTTATTGTTGCCGATAACTTTGAGTGGTCTGCAGACATAGGGAGTGGTCAGTTTGAGTGGTTCCGGGTGTTGCAGACATAGGGCCTTATGGGCTTCGTCGGGCAGATGACCGGGTGCGGTTAACGCTCACTAAAACCCCTTGACCCCTTTTGAGTGGTCTGCAGACATCGGGCGTTAGGGCTTCGTCGGGCATATGACCGGGTGCGGATAACGCTCGCTAAAACACTTTGACCCTTGCGTGGTCTTCAACGGTAGGTGACCGGAAGCGGTTAAAGCTTGTAGCACACATACTCTGTTCTGTTCCGTTCAGTCACGTCACGTCGCAGGCTGACAAATTTCTGTTGGGATTAAAAGCATGTAAATTAGAGAAGCCGCGTATACTGCTCCGTCCCGTTCCGTTACGGCCCGTCGGCTGACGGACGGCACTGTCGAGGCAGAATCCTTTCAGTCAAAAACTGATCGCATTGGAGAAAAGTACACACCTACCGTCAGTCGATGGCCGTCGTCGTTTGTCACGAGAGACTGTGTACAACGCCTGTCCCCTACTAAATACAGATATGAAACTATTTCAGTTGCTTTCTGGACTTAAATATCATCATGCCCGAGCGTAAAGAATTAATACCTAACTTAATACAACTTTCTATTATGGTCCTTTTTCAATTGCAGTGCTAAATTTGGGCGCCATCAAATTTAAAAGCTCAGAGGAACCGAACGAAACGTTTCACGATGGAATCAATGTACGCTGCATCATCTGTTGCCGTCAGTCGCCGGAACGGAACGAAACGGAGTAGTGTGCTACAAGTTTTACGCTCACTAAACCCCTTTGAACCCTTACGTGGTTTTTTCCTGTTCTAATATATAGTCGACCATATTTTTTATTCGCCCGTCATCCAGGATTATTATTTAGATATAGCGTTCAAAGCAGCTTTCAACATCGACACGTAGTGAGAGATATATTTTGATTGGACAATTTAATATTGACTTTGGATTAGCCATTGGTTCAAACCAACCGCTAGTGGTCAATATGGCGGCATTTCATTCTAAGAAAATGCGTGCAAGTATAGTGCAAGCAATCAACTCGGGGAGCTATGGGGTCGAACTTGAGTCAGACATAGATTTAAGAGATAGCCAGGGACGATTGTTATTCCCACTCCCGCTTAATGTTTGGTCACCCGGCAGTTTAATCATGCCACTTTACGAGAGTAATGATTAGGAATTGTTTCGCAATATCTAGTTTCTGTGTAGTCGCTTCATGGTTGTGGTTTTTTTTTTTTACTGAAAAAGTTCATCTGGATGTGCCACTGCGCGTACATCTTGAAGCCTTTTTTGTTTTTTGCTAACTGTCGTACAGCTATTGTTTCAAGTCGTCCGCAAAGTAGTGGGGGTAGAAATGCGGTTTTGACGTGATTCTGCCAGGTTTGGAAGATTTTGATGGGTTGTTTACTGTTCTTGATATTTATAATAATAATAACAATAAAAGTTTGTTGCAAACGCAATCGGACTGGCAAGGACCTGGTGGTCGCTAGCTGCCATCGGATGTTAAGACTAAAAAAATAAAAATTTAAAAATTTACAAAAGGTTAGAGTTTAAAAGTATACGATGAAAATGCTGGCTCGGCTGCAAAGGATGGTTGATGGAAATGGGCTAGGGTCACGAATGCCTTACCACCTTGGCTAGACCTGCCAGGGACACAATGGCATCGCCCCGATGGCATCGGCAAACGTGAGGGACAAATGGAGGGGGTTGGGGAAGCCGTGTACCAATGTCAATGTTACTTAAAAAATTTAAAAAAAAAAAATTATCCCAGTTTAAAGCTTGGCCAAAACCAATTGTCAATCTTAAAAAATATAATAGAAGAAGGAAAAAGGACAATGTTCCATCACAGAAGGGTTGTGAGCCGCTGACACCGGGCCACAGTAATGGGGGGTGGGGGAGGGAGAGATCAAGAATCTCTCTTCAGGAAGGCAGACAAATTTATGCTTGTTGAATTTGTTAAGAGAGCAAAAACATGCAGGGGGTAATTTGCCCCGCCAGTAAAACTATCTTAATGACAAACAAACAAAATGACGCAATTGCAATCTATCACATAGTTAAATATTGCACTTAGGGACCGGTCATTATTTATCGGCCGTGGGGGAAAAGCGGAGGAAATGGGGGGGGGGGGGGCCCACGCCCACTACGGGCCCTCCCGAGGGGGGGGTCATAAAGTTTTAATGTCCCGTCAAGAGGGGGGTGGTCACAAACACACTGACCAACTGAAGAAAAAGTATTTTTGTGGCCTCAAAAATGGCACTTTCAGCAGTCAGAATTTCTAAATACGCCTCAGCTTCTGGGGAGACCCCCCATGATGTCAGTGTTACAAGTTTCGAAGCTATTAGTGCCGTTTCTGGAAGTGAGTCTTTACAAACAAAAAGCCTTGGTATCTGTTTTTTTGTGGCTTCTTTGGTCTTTCCGGTTCTGACTATGTTACGAGTGTGGGCGAACAAGCAAACAGCGTGTTCATCATACTTATTGTAGGAATCTCGATAAGAGATGGTGTAAGGAACATTTTATAGAACATTTTTAATCCAACATGTCTTTTCGTTAAAAACGAGACACGTTTCTTTACAACTAATGGTAACTGTCAGTACGGAGAGTTGCTTACTTATTTTGGCTACAGGAATCGTCTGCAGACAGTCTCAATGGGTATACGAAAAGCGCATTCCTTTTTTTTGGGGGGTGGGGTCATATTATTTTTTTTTCAAAGTCTCGAAGTGGGGGGGTGGTCATCGAAAATTGGTGGCCACATTTTCATTTCTTCAGCACTCCCCCCAGCCGTAAATATAAATATTGACCAGTACCTTACTTTTGTCAAAATTAGAATGATTGGTCCGTCTGTTTGTCCATCCATTGACACGATAACTTTAGAAAGGAAAAGCCGTAACAGATGTAGAAATGAAAAAAAAAATCGAGGTGATTTATATAGACATGCAAAATAAGTTAAACGGCAATTTTTTTCTCAGCTGTGGCAAGATTCGAACCAGCGTCGGCTGACTTATCAGATGAGTTAGTGACTAACCACCTTAGCCCACTGGACCATGAAGACAAGTTACAAAGGCGGGTGAAGTTGTTGGTCTTAAAGATAAGATTGGAGTTGAAGGAGATGACATCACGAGGCATATAGTTTTTAGAGGAAGTTGACTATTTAAAAATTATCTGCAGGACTATTAATTTAAAAAATAAATAAGTAAGCCTCTCTACAGGGTGCCATTACAGCACAGATAAGATTTAGCTAAATAGCAGTCATTTTATTTAAAAGAGGTCCCCCTCCCCCACCCCTACCTTTTAAAAATTACCTAAGTAGCACCCTTTTAAAGATGCCTGCCTCCCCCTCCCCACCCCTATATTTTAAAAAGTTTCACCTAAATAGCATCCTTTTAAAAGATGGGCCCCTTCCCACCCCACTACCTTTAAAAATTCTTTTACCTAAATAGATGGTCCATTACATCTAAAGATGAACCCCAAAACTCTTGCCTCTAAAGTTAAGAAATAAAATTATGGTGCACTCCTTTAATTATCCTAACTGTTGCTAAAGTCTGTGAAAAGATGCAGTTATTATTTCTGTTTTAAGTTGGGCAAAGAAACTTGGCTTTTAAAATCCCCACCTCCCTCCCCTTTTATCAGATAACGATAGGGGTGGGCTGTTGCTAAGTGGGGTGACACAGGTGATGAGCCCGACGTGTCTGTGCATGAAAATTTGCAAAAGTGGTTACTAAGGAAGATACTCCCCTCCCCCTTCCCTCAGCTAAAAGATTTCTGCAAAACTTTTCTGCAACCCTTTAAGATTGAATATTGGAAAAGATGCATTTTATTTATTTTCTGTTTTAAGTCGGACCAGGAAGTTGACTCCCCTCCTCGCTATCAAAGTAACAATTTAATAATACAATAGGAGTGGCCAGTCATCAGGATTTCCCCCTTCGAGTGCACCTCACCCCTTGGCAACATGCCTGGACATGTACGGCCAGCTGACTTAAACTTGAGTTGTAATCCAAAAACCAGAAATACATTTTAGGATGGTAATAAAAAAAAATGCGTAACAAACAAACATACAAACAAACAATCAGATAGACAGAGTGTTAGAAATAAAAAATTAAATAAAAAAAATGACAATTAGCTACCAGTCATCTAAAGCCCCTTCCCCGCCCCTACCTTAAAAAGCTTACCTAACTGACATTCATCTAAAGATGTCTCCCTCCCCCTTCCCCCTCCCGCTCCTGCCAAACTAGCTTTCATCTAAAGAAATAGATGAAGAAAGAAAATAAATATTATTCCACAGTATTTACAAAACTCCGTGACCCTTTTAAGAGTGATTACTGGAGAAAAAAAAAAGATGTATTTTATTATTTTTTAGTCCAAGAAGTTGGCTTTAAATATCCACCGTACACATAGTATGGTTTTTACAAGTTATATTGTTTCTAGACGGAAAACAAAACAAATTCTCGTGTAGGCATCCTCGACCAACTTTAATGGCCGAGAGAGAGCGATGCTTTTCGTTGAAAACTCGAAATCGGAATAGGCGTTCGACATAAAGTCGTAAGACGTACGAGAAGGCCGTCTATGAAGATTTGCTGAGCTATTCAATGGCCACAGACCCGTCCCAAACAAACAAACAAATAAAGTCCACCGTAGATTCTTACGGGGCAACAATGATAAAATTTTTGCGTGAGATGTTATTGTTCACACGATGTTCACTATGTGTGCTGTTACGGGGTGCGCATAAAAAAAGCAATCAATCGTAAATAAATTGTTTTGGTGGTTAATGATCGTGTCTGTTGTAAAAAAAATGGAGATGAAAGATTTTATTATACAGTAACTGTGATCGTGTCGAAACTGGCATGTGTAAATTTGGTTTATCGTAAGTGTGCATGGCAAACGTGTCAATATCATATTTTTACACCAAAAAAAAAAATAAAAAATTTTAAATTTGTAGTTTAGCAACAAACTGTAGCGGCGTTGTTGAAGTAACACTTTAGGCTACGATATCGTTTGTTGTGTTCGTGTCTATTAGTTAACCTGTGCCAAAAAAAAAGCAAACTTTTTTTTCCCAAGTGACTGGGGGAAAAAAACTTCCGGTTCCGTTTCTATATTAATAAAAATCTGCAGCTGAGAGAATCATTCGTTTGTTGTGCTTCGTACATAGTCATCATGGCCCCGTTTCATTTTATCGATCATAAGAGCGAGATAGATTGTTTTATTAGATTTGTATTTATGGTCGTGATGTTAATCTTTGCCGTCATTAATTTTATTCGAACGAGCCACATCAGTTCTCAACGCAGTTTTACAGTCAACGACACATTAGGGGGGTGACTTTGCATTTTTTCCCTTTTGATCTGTATCCAAAACAGATAAGAGATGGCGTCGCAATTTTTACGAAGCTTAAACTATTCGTCAAACCAAGCAGAAACAGTAAAGGATTTTGATGACGTGACAGAGTCGGACTGGGGGACGGCAGTCCGGCCGGCCGACGAAAATGACGGGTATTACCCTGCGGGGCGTCCAGTCTTTGTAACGCAAAGTCGTAACGGGAAAAAATGTATTATAGTGCGGAATCTACCCAAAAACAATTGCAGGAAGACTGATACCGATATCTACGTGTGTCTAAAACCAGAGGGGATGAAACTTTCTACCAAGGAATGGCAGAAACTCTCAGCATCTAATTATTATTTATTGGTTAAATATAGAGCTTTCGAATACATGTTTATTTGTCAATTTAAATTAATTGATTTGTATTTGAAATACGTTAAAATAAAACAACAAAATCATAAAATACCTATGGAATCACAACACTACAGCCGTTCAACACCAGTTCTACTTGTAAATATTAACTAGTTCTACTTGAAAACTAAAACAAATTAGTTCGTGGATAGCACTCACCCAACCCCATGAAAGTTGCCTCCCAGAGAAGCTTAATGTTAGCCATGTTGACACAACCGTCTGTTACATTTTGACTATTTTAATTTATTTGTTAAATATAAAGCTATCAAATACATGTTTATTTATCGAACACGTGTGTACGTAATTAATAAATAAATAGGCAATATTTGTTACTGATGGAGCCCATTTGGCTCTCCGTCTTCTAATTACAGGTTTATTGTCTTACCGCTTCACTGTTCAAGATTCCGAAAGCATCCGTCAAGATTGCACAACGCCGAATAACCCAGTTACCCAACTTGTACAACTCTTCCATTGTTGTAGCCATGCCTTAATTTCGTTTGTACAACTCTTCCATTGTTGTAGTCGTGACTTA